>MJUU01054492.1:57201-100908 GCA_002080025.1 Modiolus philippinarum | reverse complement strand
AATACTACCATACGAATATCATTTTTCGTATTCGTAGGTATAAGGTAGGCTGGTAACCCTCCCACGATTTCTGAAAAGACAGGGCGGCTGGTTTAACCTCACTACGTTAACATCACAGTGTAAATTCGCCTATATCGTCAAGGATTTAACCAAAATTACCGCAGTTGTTACTTTCTACTTCGTCCCGCTTCATTAGGAAAACGCATTTCTTAATAGGTTTTTAATGAATGCAAGATAAAAAATTAACGTTCATTGTCAGGAAATATAAAATTCATTTGTACTCGCTCGTTGTAAGTCTGCCACGCTACCACTGGACCACGGTCGACATGATATAATTTCGGTTAATTAATATACTTAAGTGTCACATAAAAAACATTTGTAGTTCGTTCTATTTTACATCCCTTTGGTCTCCCACAGAGATAGCGTGGGCAGTGTAATATGTCTGTAATATCTGTGCATTCGCAGAACAGCAAAATCCCTCAGTGGGAAGGCAATCTCGATATCCATTTCTCTAATTCTAACCCCGTTTGGCTCCTGCGATAGACCGTTATATATATATATTAGTTCAAAAATAGAAATTTTTGCTATAAAAAATCATGAACAGACAACAACAAAATTTTTTTCACATCACTTTAATTGAGGTCACGCCTTCAGTCTCCGACATGTTGTTTCCTGATTAAATTAAGTTTTGTAGTGTAGTTTTTTGTAAATAGTTTATTTTTGTATATTATATTCTATGTTGTTTTGAGAAAGACTCGGATAGAGTTGAAATATAAACAGTATTTATACTCGTGCTATTCACATTGTTCAAACTGAAAGTGTATTAATGAAGCACATTGTGTGTATCTGTTTGGATCTAGCACAATAGGGACTTTGGGTGTTTTTGCTTTGTTTTATGTTGTTTATATATATATATATATATATTGTTATGTCACCCCAGACGAAGTAGGATGAAATGTTGTTATTGATAATAATTTATTTTTCGTATTCTTTTAATAATTTTTTGTCCGAGCGATTATTTTGAAATAGCTGAAAAACAAAACGATTTCAAACCTTTCACAAAGTCAGACAACCCTCTGAAGTTATATTCTGTAACTTTGAAATTTTAAAATGGCGCTATTTCCAAGATGGCCATCAAAATACGTCAAAATATTTTGATTTCAACAAAAATTGATTTCTAGGAGAGTTTTGAGGTTGCAAATAAGGTGGAAAAGTCGTATGTGTTGCCTGTAGTGACATCGGCTTTTACTCGCAATTGTAAATGTAGTTTATTGTGATTTTTCTGTGAAATAAACCTGCCGTTTGCCGTCTTTATTGGCAATAATGAGGGAAGTCGGACAACACACGTAATGCATTGCCATAAACTCGTTTTTTCCTTTTCATATATCTATTTTCTTTATATTTTCGTTACTTACATTTTTTTTGCAAATAACAAAATACCGTAGTTACTATTGTTATATTGAGAATACGAGTTCACTTCGTACATACAAATATTCTTTAATTGTTTTAACTTCATTTCAGACGAAAGATTTATGTACTAAATATTGTAAAGGTACGTTATTTTAGACCACAGACAATAAAACGCAACGTATATAAATTATTTATATGATGTATCGTAAGTTCAAAACAATTATTTTTTAGTTACAAATTCCGCAAAAAGATCCTTTTGAGTGGACTTGTCTCAAAAAATTTTGAACTGCCACATTTGAAGTATTCTGATGCGTAAATGTGACAATATGTGAGTTATACCGATGTTCAAAATTTGAGTTAAATGGAATAACCAATGTATTTCGTCATATCGTCCAAATATTGCAACAGATCCCAATTGTCTATATATAACAGTATATAATGTATATATTGATGTAACTTTGTTGCACTTAATGGGCAAATGATTGAAAGATAAGATTTTTTCACGACATCCAGACACACTAGTGCGGGAACATATTTTTGTACCAGTCACTGTGACTCTAACCTTTCGTTCGTCTACCACCACAACTTTTATACTTTTGAAAACTAAATCTGTCCTTTGCACGGGCCTTTGCAGTCTTCATGAACAATATTATTGAAGAAAGTCGGACAATAAACGCAATGCAATGCCATAAACTCGTCATTTTCCTTTCATATATCTATCGCGTTTTACTTACTTTACTTACTTATTTTAATTAATTATGCCACCCCCTCTCAAGGGGAGACATATTGTTTTTGTCTTTTCATCTTTCCTTAAGTCTGTCCGTCAGTCATTCTGTCACAAAGTTTGTGAACGTTCATTCTCCTACATCTTTCATCGGATTTCAACCAAACTTCACAGAAATGTTCCCCTTAATGCCTAGTTGTGCATATTGCCTGGCCGGATCGATCGGCCAATATTTGATGGGAGTAATGCCCCTTGCTGACTTAGAATTTGCAAATTAAGTTTTTGTACGCTAATGCTCCTATATCAATCATCGGATTTTAACCGTACTTCACAGGATTGTTCACCATAATTTCTAGTTGTGCATATTGCCTTGCCGGATTGATCGACCAATTTTAGTCACCGTGGTCGTTATGCCCCTTTCAATATAGAATTTCGCTTAATTAACTTTGTGGACGCCAATTCTCCCACAACTTTCATGGGATTTCAACAAAACCTAAAAGAATTGTTGACCTTAATAGGAACAATGAAAGGATATGGAGTGAATGTACATGTGACAAAAACGCACACGATACATAGAAAACTCCAGTTTATCAAGGACAGGGCTTTTATTCCTGTCTACATCTTGATGTCGCCTGAGGGTCTTCAACAAGAGGTGAACAATATTCACCCCCTCAAGCGAGATCAAGAAGGCCCCTAGCGTGCACATAAGCGGTATTCTTGACAAAAATTATATCAAAGTCACTCCTTGCTCCTCACTCGCCATGGAGTGCCAACTTGGGCGATGCTCAGGGTTATCCAGCTGAAAGCACCAGGGTTACAAGAAGAGAATAAAAATTTAAATGCCTACTTGTTCATATTGTGTGGCCGGATTGATCGGCCAATTTTGCGGGAGTAATGCCCTTTGTTGACCTAGAATTTAGCAAAATAAAGTTTGTTAACGCCAATTACCTATATCTTTTATCGGATTTCAATCAGACTTCATAGTATTGTTGACCATCATGCCGAGTTGTGCATGTTGTCTGGCCGGACTGATCGGCAAATTTTTGTGGAGTTATACCCCTTTTCGACATAGAATTTTGTTAAATTCAGTTTGTGGACACTAATTCTCTCAAATCATTTATCGGATTTCAGCCAAGATTGTTGATCTTTATGCATATTGCCTCACTGGATTGATCAGCCAATTTTTGTTTGAGTTATCTAATAGGGGGAGACATTCGTATTTGTATCAAAAAACAGACATCTATTTTATTTTTTGTTTTGCAATAGATGATTGTTTGCTAATGTGAGAAGGGTTTTTGGCTGTCAAATTGAGTAGATATAGAAGATAAAATAATTTTGTTTCTCAGAGAATATTTTAAATTTTGTAGTATTTGCAAATTTCTACATAAGGTTGTTTTTAGATGAGCACTAAAGTACTGAAAATTGGGTTTATAAATACTCTTTAAGAAATAGAGGAATCTATCCATTTTTAAAACTTACAAAGTATCGAAGTCACTGTGAATTGAACAATGGAATGTTTTTAAAAAAGCTTTAACGGTGACATTTAAGTATGTCATTTCACAACATAATATCGTGTTAATTTAAGCAAAGTGCGTTTTCCTTGTATTTGAAAAGCTAATTAAAATACATTTTTTCATGTTTTGAAGGCTTGAATACTGATATTCTCAACCAAAATCCTAGTAATACTGAATTGCTAAGACTTTCTCAAAAAATTGTTCCTAGTAAAATGGAAGCAATTGCAATCAAGCTTGGATTGTCTGGGACGAACTGGGAGGACATAAAAGAAAATCATCCAAAGGATATTCAAAATGCTAAATTTCGTTTACTTGTTCAGTGGAGAGACGATAAAGGAGGAACGTTTCAAGACATAAAACATCTTTTGGATGATATTGGTATGGATTCACATCTGTTATGCCAGGTAATTTTCAAATATTAACGTTTATCATTCTTTATTCCTCGTCGTTAGAAGACGGGACCATTAAGTTTTACCCATGTCTGCCCATACGTACGTACGACCGAAAAGTTTCATCAAGGATTTCTCAGCTTGTGTTTGCAGTAATGATTTCCTCTGAAGCTTTTGGTATGATGTAATGTGTCTCCTCTCTTTAAGTCCGTCACTCATCTACTTCCTGTTGACAACTTTGATCATTTCCAAATAAAGCAATTTATTGAAAATTTTCGTCAAGTATTTCTCAGCTTGTGTACGTAGTAATGATTTGATATATTTGGTCTGAAGCTTTGGTATGATGAGTTGTACCGTGTCTCCCCCTTTCAAGTCCATCAGTCATCTACTTCTTGTCAGCCTATATTTATCTGGCGGGGCATCCGTATCCCATGGACACATTTTCTTTTATCTATTTTTATAAAGGATTGAAATGTGTTTTACATTCGTAATCAGTCTTATTGCATTGATATTTCTCTAATCATCTTTTTTGTTCCCTACCAGTTTATACGGTTTACAATTTTAATTTGAATCTGCCAGTATATCTATTCGTCAATATATTTTGAATATAGCTATATATTGTGCTGAAATCAAATATCCAGATTAATATTGCAATCTGATTGGTTAGCTTGACAGGGGATATGAGACCATATCCCCGATGTAGCAAAATCTCAATTTATACACGCCTTTAAAAAAAATATAACACTTCAAGCAGAATACATTATTTAATCGGGCTTCCCCGAACCCGTACAAACGCCTTGAATATGAACCCATATCCCCTATGAATATTCCCAGATAAAATAATATCTGTAGAGGTTACAGTTAAAGTTTACACTTTGTTCTGCCATATTCAATTTTAACTGAATTATGGATATATAACCTGTATATTTAATACCCTTGAACTTTAGAGTAAGAGCTTTTGAAAATCTTATTTCATTTCCTACTTTCATAAAATTCCTGGAAATGATGAATTTTAGAAATTATATTCATACCATCTTATATTTTATCATTTCTACGGTTTACATCCGCAAAACTTAAAATACAATAAAGGAAAAAAAAATGTTATCTCTTAATTTACTGGCAGACAATTTTTTTTTCTGAGACTTACAAAAACTATTCTATATTTGTAATTCTAAAAACAAGAATACTTCATTACACGAATTTCGACATCACTGTTGTCAAAAAGAAAGTTCTTTAATCACACGAAAAAATAAATACATCAAATAAATGTTTCACGAAAGGAAATGGAGTAAATGAACATGAGACCATAACACATATGTTAACTCCAACTGCAATAATTTTAATGAGCTGATTTTATGAAGTTAATAATTGCAAATCAATTCGACACTGTTCAGGCAATGCTGATTTTTATTCAATATCTATGTAGCAAACCAGGTTAATTATTTTTCGTCCGTTTGTGCTGCTAATTTGTCAGTTTAAATTTTAAATACAAATGAGATTTATAAAAACTTTTCAAAATTTCACCTTAGTACTGTTTGAGGGTTAGAGAAGAAACATGTACCATGAATTTTTCTTGGTTTTGTCTAAGGGTAAGAAAGAAGTATTAACCAATCAGCTACCTTACAGATACTTCAAGTCCACGATATATACATATATGTCTCCGTGATAGAAGTATTAACCAATCAGCTACCTTACAGATACTTCAAGTCAATATATGTCTCCGTGATAGTGTGACGGGTGTTGTTCTAGGGCAGGACATGCTTACCCTTCCGTAGCATCCGATATCAACCCCAGTTTCGTGGGATTTCACACTATGCGAGCCTTTGGTCTTAATTGCGTCTTTTTCTTTCCGTGTTTTGTGGCTGCCTCACGTCCTTGTTTTGTCTTCGTTTTCCTCTGTTGTCGTTTTTGCCATGTCTTTGGGCTTAGATTTTTCGCTTCCATAGTTCCTTCGGTATTCTACTGCGGTTGTTTTAAAATCGAGCAAAAACAGTTGTTATGTGGGAAAAGTTATAAACATACTTCAAGTTAATAGATAGTTTATTAACCAGTAGATCTATATTTAGATAGGTCAGGAATCCAGCCATTTTCGCTTATTTGTATTTCAAGCACTATCTATCTATGCCCTCAATTTCACATGGGTGGCTATCTCGAAAGTCCCGTGTTAAAACAATCATTTTCTCTCTTTTAATTTAACATGTTTTTGATTAAACATGTTGGTTAATTTCCTGAAGCTCTAAAAGGGTAGTTGTATTTTTTTAAATTTTTTATCAACCTTAATCAGAATTTTATCTTATCATGTTGTTTTAGGAGAAATTTATTTAAAACTATCTAAAATGTAAAGTGCTGAAAATATATGATTTCGGGTCTTGTTCATCCAGCTGCTTGAAATTTAATGGTTTAGCGTCTGAGATGCGTGTTCAACCTCTTATCTTTTTTTTTTCGCTGTTTTTCTGTTCCGATATTTCTACCTTGATTCAAATGACACCTGATTTTCTTTGTATGAGAGTTTGGAGGAATATTATACATGTGTAGATTATTTCATATTTTTAATGGTACATTTTACCATGAAAATTGAATAGTTGCAGGAGTGAAAAATGTAATTTATTACATTCAAACGAATATTGTCAGCGGGTGGAAAATGAAATTTCATATTTGGAATTTCAAACATGGTGACGTTCACAAGAAAATTAAATAAATCTCTGATGCTGAAATTTTCGAGGAAGTTACCCCTATCTTTGTTAGATCTGAAGTTTTAAAAAGGTTGGAAGCCGTTAAAAAATCTCTTCAAATATTTATTGTGAAAAAAAAACAATGTTACTTTGGAAGTTCGAAATCAAATGCAAATTTAAAAGAAACGACAATAAAAGCGTTTTTCCATTGCTTTGTTTTACCATGTACTAGCAGAGACTTTGTCTCAAGTACATTTACTCCATATCCCTTCATTGCCTATGCCTAAAAGGAAACTGAATACTTGACGTAACATATTTGATTCGTTCTACAGACATTTGTTTCAGCATCCGAGACAATACATTTATGGTTGATCGACACTACTACTACATGGCGCATTCGATTGACGTTTATTTCAAAATCGAGTCGGATGCGGAATTGACTTTATTTTTAAGCCGGAATGTTCTTTTCCCAGTCTTTTCATTGTGACGTCATGATAAACTGATATATGAATAACATTCACTTTCCCGCGAATTATCACCCCTTTTCCATAAATATATTTTATGCTGTAAATTAGAAAAAAATATATCTCTCTTAATTAACCATATTTTAAAACTTTGATATAAGAATCTGAAATACTGCCATATCTCTAGAATATTAAATATTTGAAAGTAATTGAGATTTGAAAAATATTTTTAGTCAAATTTTGTAAATCAGAATCAAACGTTGTATGAAGTTATCGTGCTGAAATTGAAAACTGTTTTGTTATAAAGACACTAAATGATTTTGTGATCGGAAATTCGGATATCAATTATGGATTTTAGTTTATCAATTCATAGATAGTTGTCACTAAAATCAAAAGCATTTGCTAAATATTACATTGTACTATGAGATTAAATGCCATAAAACAATTCGTTTCCTTGTACTAGATTTTAATAATACAGTGCATTTTACATTAACTATAGAATCAAATATAGATAGACGATGCTGTACTTTCAATAAAAAACAAGATTACCAGCAGTACACATCATCAAGTATGTATGCGTCTGTTCAGATTTTGATTAGCTCTTACCCTTGATTCAAACGAAACATTTCACATTTCATTATTCGAAACTAAGATATTTATGTTGCCTGATGCATAACAAGATGCTTTGTGTTTTTTAAGCAAAATATAATTGGCTGCTATTGAAACATTGAAACAGTATATATGCACCAAATGGGACATTTACTTGACATTGTTATTATACTGACGATGCAAATTGGGAACAATTCCTATTGCTCTTTTTACAGTTACTCTCAATCTTATATTTTAACAGGGAAAATCCTATGTATTTTATATTTCATAATAGAATTTAAAAGCGCACTGCACATTTCTACCAATAAATTGTCTGGAAGAAATCAGAAAAGATATCTTCAGCAGTGCAAGATTTTAGGAACCCTTGGCAACAGCCGGATGGCATTCATGAATAACTATATCCTCAAATTAGCAGAAAAACATTTACCTTTCTATGTTAAATAGATATCAAGTATTATTCTCAGAGTAGTGTTTCCTTTGACATTGACAAACGAAAATTTTTAATGAACAATTTAAAGAATTTCGTTCCTATTTCAACTGTCATGTATAACCATTTTGTCGTTTTCTTTACAGGTTAGAAAAATTAAAAGGCCAACGAAAGGTGGGTCAACTGTAATCTCTAATTGTATACGCTGCAACAATTTTTTATCCATTTGTTAACCTTATAATCTATAAATGAAGCACAACATTAAGAAAATCTTAGAGGAACACGAAAATATATAATCATTTTCTTTTTTTTGAGCCCTTTTCTTCTTTTGCTTTAGTATTCATTTGTCAATATAATTGTTATGTATACAATTTAAACGATGTTATCAGTAACACTTTCGGAAGTAGCATATTACGTGAAGTATATTTGAGTAATCATTAAGTAGAGTTTAAGTATTTCTTTTATTGTTCAATTAGGAACTGTTGAGCTGTTAAATAGTTAAAAGAATATTAACCGGTCAGTAAATTCCAACGTGTTGACTTTTCAGTGACGATAATCATTGGTCAGTGGGTGTGTAAGTTCCAGACGGTTGACATTTATAATCGGGTTGTCTAAAAAATTAAATGTTTTTTTTTATTTTCAGTATATTAAAAATGTTGTACCACAATACCCCCAGCGAAGCTATTGTTCAATTCAGTTGAGGCCACTCTCTCTGCATGAGTGAACACATTGTTTTGGAAATCTTCAGTCCAATTTTTTTGTCTTTTCGAGAATTCCGTCATATGTGTGACTAGAACTCGCAACCCTTCGTTTTGCTACTGTAGAGATGGATTACCAACCATCTTACAAACTACGCCACGTCCGCCGTGTATACTTTCAGATTAAAGCAAATATTTATCTTTGCAACTCACATTTTGGAAGAAAAATATCAAAACTAGTATACCTCAATATAAGTTGCCTATCATATCATTTAACCGAACGTTTTGTGTTTTCTCTAACCAAACGGTCATACCGATTGTGCTACGGAGACTACACAGAAATCTTTCAAATAACTACTACTTATCTTACTAATCAGTAGTGATATAAAACTTCGCAAAAATGATTTTGCTATTCTAGACGAGATTCGAAGCCTCGAAATTACCATTACATACGTATTAAGTTATAAGGCGAACAAGCTTACCATTACACCACCAATTCATGTTGAAAACATAGTTTATTTATGTCTTATAGTTAATGAACTAATCATAGAATTTAAACAGTCGTTTAAGATATGAATAAGTTTTTATTGTGGTACAAGTTAAGATACCATACATTTCAAACAAAAGAAGTGGCCGGTATTGAATCTGACATCTTTTTCCACTCTCGTGCTCTGGTAAAAGCCTCGGGGACTAACGCCCCCTCGGACTTCATCTGTGCACTCGTGTGGAAAAAGAAGCCTTCCAGATTCAAAACCGGCCGCTTCTTTTGTTTGAAATGTACGGCATCTTATACTTAGATTCGGTATAATAAAATACATGTAACTATTCACTGGCTATTCGAACAATAGCAAGTTTATAAGATACTCTAGACACTCTCACAGCCTGTAAATGACTGTATACTATCACTAATTCAATATTTTGACCTGAACTAGTATCTGTTTTATCCACAGCATTGGAGGTGACTTTTTTTTAAATTTTTTGCATTTGTGATATGGCGCCAGCAATTTTATACTGAAAAAATTGATTTGTGATGTGAATACATCGCCAAAGATATACCGAAGCAAAACGGGAAAAAATGAAAAAATTCGAGAAACATCATGACAATTTGTATTTGACACAAATCGAAACATTATGAAGACAAACCAAATGAACAAAAATAAACAAGAACAAACAAATCTCAAGCACTAGTAGTGTGTGGCAGCAAATGCATATTGCATATAGGATTTTGTTATTATTTCAAAATTTTGTCGGAACCATCTAGGCGTATACTGGATAGAATGGAATATAGTTTTTGAAAAAACGTGCAAGATAAATTCTGATTTTATACTTTACCCTTTTGACCGTGAGATACCATTTCACCTAGCTTTCTCCGGTTGTTGGATGTACTAGGTACACTTCTACATATAGAATATCTATACGTTTGGGTACAAGAAGCTCCTAGACTCGATTCTGCTACGAATGTCGGGTGTGATACCAACATTCGATGTGTAAACGGCTGCACAAAGGAATTTTACCATATCTGTGCTCCAAATAACGTACTAGTTAATGGTTGCTCAAAACCCACCTAAAAATCTTATTAGGTGATTTATGAACAAAGGTTGAAAAGTTGTGGTCCGATATTTGCTATTTAGCATTGTGTCATCTGAAATTTATTGTTAAATGATCTTGCGCACTAAAAATAGAAGTGACACAGATTTCATAATTTTTTCTTGTGCCCCAAACTCGTTAGCAAAAATCTAGATTTTTTTCTTATATACGTAAACTATTTGGTATAGATAGCTGGATATAAATTACTTAATCCACTGATGAAATTTGCTTCTTTTGTAGTGTAAATCTTATTCAAAAGTTTCAATAGTGTTTTAAAATATTAAAAACATTGTATTTTTAAAGGTATTTCAAGTCAGTTTCGTAAATCCATTCCTTCGGATGAATTACTTGATGTACTAGCAGCACAAATTGGAATGCTTTCTTTCCCACTTGGAATAGAACTTGGTCTCACGGTTCCTGAAATAGAAGAAATTCAAGACAATTCCCGGGGAAATCTATGTGGTCAAACAAAACAAATTCTAAGGAGTTGGCGAGATAAGCAGAATGTGAAGGCTACCTTATGTATTTTACAACAAGCTTTAGAAAATGTTGGAAAAGGAATTTGCTTGCTTAGCATTTTAAGGGAAAGGGACTTTTGTCACATTCATCCAAGAAGTGAAACAGAAGGAAAGCAGTATTGCTCAAGGAAATCAAAGATTCCATGTTTAGGTTTGTCTATTACCTATCAAGGTTTCACAATTTCTTTCCTTGACGACGGGAGATCACTGTCACACCTTCGCCAGATGATAAACCTTTTTTTAAAGAAGTCAAAATTGTTATATTTAATTTATAATTTAATTTTCATTACTATGAAACAGCATATGTCTTTTAATTAATATGACAAAACATAGACTATATTCAGTTGCTTGCAACATACAGTACTATGAAATGCATAAAGACAATCAGCGAAAATGAACAGGGCAAACCACTGATGAGACACACTGCTTGATAAGATATTAAAAATATGTGTCGAAACACTTAAAAATTAAAACATCTAAATGTTATAAGGACACTTAACCATTCTTTAGATCAGCTAAAGCATATTTGAAAACTAGTGCATACATGTAATAAACGTGTAATAAATAGAGCTTAACAACAGTACTCCCCCAAAACGTTGTAAATCTTCAGTTGTGCAGGTCATAATGCAGACAGTATGAATCTTATAGGACAACACTTCTGTCTTTTGGTCATTTACTTGGCAAACTCATTTTATTCAGCACTACCGATTAAACCTCTTGTTTCAGTTGTCTTAGGATTTTTGACATTGGTTTAATATACAAACCAAGGGTTCTAAGATATTGTTTTACATTAATTTGCAAACAATTCAAACTTTTTCTTTTATCACAACTGGTTAAGGGTTGTTGCAAACTCCCATCGTCAGTCGTTTTTTTTTACAACTTTCTCCTCTAAAACTGCAAGACCAATATATAGTAAGCTTTACATAATCTTAAATAGAGTATGTAGATCTAAATTTTTGTCCGACAGGTCCGAGAAACAAATATAATGTCCGCTGTTTGCATAAATGAAATATATGGTAAATATTTCTCTTCTTGGCTATTAAACGGTCACAGATATAAGAAAAAAAATCGAAAGATCTACACATTGTCCTTCTTCCATAAAATTTCCAAATATTTTTTTCGTCAAATTTTGCTTTTTGTATATAATAAATGATAACGAGATAATGCAATTCAATTACAAAAATGTAAAGAAAAGATTTGATTTTGTGCCATTTTGCATATTAATTACATTCAAAAGTGGTAGAAAAAGGTTTATATTTTAACAATTTTTTTTTAAATACTCACCAAGGAGATGGATGTATTTCCATTGCAATTTTGAAATAATATTAACTGACTCTTATGTCAAAAAGATCTTAAATTCTGGGTGGAAATGTGCGTCTTAAATAATATATAAAAATTTTTTGGAGATCAAAAATAGAATTGTATTTATTATAGAAAGAAGGCTTTAAATACAAAAATACAAATTACTATGATTATAGTTTCTGCATATGAACATTTCGACAATTTATGTTTCTTCTGTGCAGATTAAATCAAAAACATTTGGAATTCCATCAACCGAAATAAGTGTAAAAGCTGATACAGAACAAATAAGCAATGGGATATAAACAAAAAAGCCCAAATCAGCTAAGGATAGAGCTACTAAACAGGAAGTTTCAAGATATAATCGTTTTGCGGGTCAACACCGAAGAACTGGCTACTGGGTTGGTGAATACCCTTGAAAACTAAAATTCACAAGCAGAGGCATCGGCAAAGTGGCAAAAAATGACCGAAGTTACTATTAATTGGGTTTCTGTATATGGCCATTTCGACAACTTGTGTCTTAAAAAAGATGTACGTATTTCTTTTTAAATAATCTTGCTTTAACAAGAATGAACTTTGGCCATCTGTTTGTATCTGTTATCAGTCCGTCATAACCTAGTCATTCAAGGAACCCTTTCGGGCAATTTTTACTAAACTTAATTTCATATTGGTCCTTGCAGGATCTCTTTAAAAAATCCACAGATCGGCACCCTATCTAAGATTAAAATAGAATGACCGTACGTGGAGTCGCACGGTTTTAGATTAATTTAGTTTCTTGACGTCATACACAAGCGTAAATCAATCTGAATCATTTTCGTTAATATTGCATCTTTATATGCACCATCAATTTGAAAAGAAATTTTCGTTTTCATGAAATTACACAACTTTTTTAATTCCTAGGTGAAATCGCTAAAATAGCACGTGGAGTCGTACACCTCTATATTTTGGTAACTTCATTACAAATACGCATCAGCTTATATGATATGAAAATCAATATTATCGGCTATATTTCCGCAGTTTCTTATAGTTTTGAAATGCAAAAAGACGAAAGTCTGTTCACTACTTATTGAAATGCATGTATGTTGCATTTTGTCATTTTTGCAGAATAATAAATCAAACATATTTTCAAAATAAAGATTAAATCTACTTTTTATCAAACTTCATTTTACTTGGGAGAAGGAGTACACAATAAGAAAAATTTATAAAAAGGATTTAGTTCTCGTCTATGCAATATTTTCGTAAAATGAATGTTGTTTCCATGAATGGAAATCTTTGAATTAACGCTTCAAAAGAATTTTCTATAAATTTACCATGAAATTTGTTCGAACGATAAAAGACCTTTATGAGTACGAGTAATGTTCATTGTTGAAGGCCTCATGGTGACTTCAAGATGAAGAACAAGAAAAAAAGCGTTGTTTTATTGCTTGGTTTTACCATGTATTTGTTGAGATTTTGTCTCATATGTATTTACTCCATAGCCCTTCATTGTTAACTTTAACATTTTTCTATTGTTTAATTTAAGTTTTTGAGAGAAGGCCGGATAAAAGTGTACCGATTTTTATATAAAGAAAGTCATATACAGATTTTTGCAGACGAAATGTATTCTATTTTTATACTTCATTTTTAAAACCAGGCCCGCCGTGCGCGGTCCCGGCTGAAGAATAGGCCCGCAGCATCCTCTGAGCTTGGAGTATGAGCCATCCTAACAGAGGACCCCGAGGGAACCCCGGGATATAGAAATAGGACCCAGTATCTCCGGCTTGCGGGGTGTGACCCCTCCTAAACGGAGGCTGACCCCGAGGGTCCCGGGATATAGAAATAGGACCCATTCCGTGGTTGTGCGGGATTAATAAATACACAACCCATCTTTCGGATGGGATGTAAACTCAGGTCCACGTGTTGGAAGAAATGCCACGCTTCCTGCACGTTAAAGAACCCTTGTAGCAAGCTCTCTTTGGGGTGGTCCGTAGGTGATCGGCTACAAGGCTAAATTCCCCGCCCTTGATGATTTCACCCTACTTTTCCAGTGGCAGTCAGAATTTCCCGTCCCATGGCCATTTCCATACCCCAAAGTGATTATTTATCAACAAACTTGTTCTCGTCTTAATATAGCTGAAATATTGCTGAGTAGACGTTAAACAATATTCAATCAATCAATCAATTAAAACCAGGCAAACCGGAAACGCGCGTTGCTAGGTGAAACAACAGGTTGTTATTGAGGTATCAAGTATGCTGCGCATTAAAATTTTCAGAAAGATATAACTATATTTTTAAATCTATCAAAAGCGTACGAGTCCACGTTCTGTATGACTCCACGTTCAGTTACTCAAGGAAAAGAATGGTTTAACATTACATCCCATCATTAAATATTAAAACATTTATCAGAAACAACTTTGTCTTTAAAATAGATCATAGTGACATTAGTCTTAACATTATCCCCATTAGAAATAAGTATGACAGTTATCGTTAAACCATTGGTGTGACGTCATTCTATTGTATTAACTGTGGATTCTTTTTAAAGAACCCACAGCTTCCCCTCTATTGTTTTCTCCAATTTAAAGTTTAAAAACGTCTCGAGGGAAATGTATGTTTGCTTCATTTCACTGCGAACTGATTGTCCGACCAGGTGCTGGTGTCAGAGATTTTCGAAGCATAGACAGGGGCCAGAAATCCCAGCCCCACCCCGAAAATCAAATGGTCCGTGCTGTACTGGGTCGTTTATACCAACTATTGTAGATGTTGTAGAAGCTGGCAACATGGTAATTTATATTTCCTTCAAGTACACCTAGATTCAAAATATATATCTGATAAATACGCGGAAATTCAATTTCGATCTTTTCTTTTCAAAAATACACAATGGTTGCATTAAGAACTACATATACTAAAACACGTCTTGATTGCATGAGTTATGGAGAAAAATCCATATTTTTGCGTTTATTTACACTATATTCCGACTTTTTCGTCTTTACTTAATTAAGTTCTATGTGAATCAAATAACAAACCTGCTTTAACAGGGGCGAACCCAGAGTGCTGCTCATGAGTGCCGGGGGGTACAATATTAAAAATTAATTTTATAATCTATTACGAGTTCCCTCCACTTATCAATGTTAGTTAAAAATAGATACAAAATTCTGCATCAAGCTTTTGGCGAAAAGCACAGTCATAGATAACGGGGATATCAGCTGTGCTGGGATGATCTATTCTTCAAGAAAATATGCATTTGGTAGAAGGAAAATTAAATGAAATATCCGGTTTGTACACTTTTTTCATGAATTCATATTTTTCTGTACCACTTAGCTGCTTATTAAGAAAAAAAGGCCTTTGACAAAGAAAAAGCTTGAAATATCATTAACAGGGGGTAATAACACGGGATCCCGAGCTCTCTGAGAGCCCGGACCCCATGTATGTACAGCCCAGATTCATATGAGTGAAACCTGGAACTCTTGTTTTAGAGTATGGGCCCTTGTGTTAGAGCCCTGAGCCATAGTGTTCGATCCCGTAATCCTGTGGTGTAGCCCAGATCCCCAAGTTCGAAAACGGTTGGAGCCTAGGAGTCGAGAGCCCATGTTATTCCCTTGAACTGAAAGCTTACGCAATTCTCTTGTTAAGCAAGAATTTCAGGAGATCGTGGCCTAAGCAAAGAAATAAATGGACTTAAGAATAGTTATGAGTGGATTTGAATTTATATTCCTAGTTCAAATATTTTAATGTGTTACTGTGTAGGAAAGGTAACATTAAGCCATAATAAAAATAAACATCCTAGATTCTCATCCCCACTCGCCCTGATTTTTTTGACACGCCCGAACGAAATTTATTTTGATTTTTTTGCAAATTTTGGTATATTTCTCATATGATTAAAGCATTTTTCACAAAATGATAAAAATATAAAATGAGATTGGCCCACCCACCCAAAATTTTGAGAAAAAACAACGGCAGTAGAATACCGAGGGAACAAAGGGGTGAAATTCACAAAAATCGAAGTCCAAAGACAGGGCAAAAACGAGAACACAGAAAACAATGACGTTAGACACAAAAACAATGACGCCACACAGACACAAAGCACAAAACCAGAAACCACGACATTCAGAACAAAGGCACTCACAGTGTGAACTCCAGTGAAACTGGGAGTGACATCACGTGCTCCGGAAGGGTAAGCATGTCCTGCTCTGTTAACAGCACCCGTCACACTGTGAGTGATTCAATCCGGAAAAATGTCAAAGTCGGTAGTCAAATCCGGGAAGACGTGAATCTAGCTGAAAATGTCCACTTTCATTTGGGATACTGACACGTCATATCTTTCAATGATGCTATGGTGACGGCCATAGAATTTCTTGAGGGATGAAATTAACAAAGGTTGAACAAATCCCTGACTAAGCAGCTTTTGGGACAGTGTTTTTGCTCTGTTCAAAAAATCACTGTACAAACTACAAGCTCGACAGTAACGAATCAACTGTGAAATGTACACTCCATAGGCTGGAGAGGTAGGTATATTGCTGCTAAGAAAGGGAAAGTTCACAATCGGGAAATTAAAATCATCACGCTTGTCATATAGCTTAGATTTCAAACGTCCATCAAATAGGAATTATCTTATTATGGCCTTATCTTAGAGTTTAGTGTATGATGTGTACTAATGACACATAAATTGCCGAAATGGTAAGAACTGCTGAATGTAACCAAATGAAATGGAGCGAAATGTTATGAAAATGTTGACAATTACGAAATATTAACAGTTCTTCAACTGATTTTAAAAATTGACTAAATTAAAATTACAGGAACATGGATTCTAATCTGTCATTAATTTGTCAAGTCGTGACAGTGTACCCTGGATATGACAATTTTTTAATAATTGTTTTAATAAACATACTAAAGAAACAAACATCTACTGTTTTTGTTTTTTTTTTCAATTTGAAAAAAAGGTCACTAGTGCCGGGGGTGGGGGCGTGCTCCTTTTGGCCTGCTGGATCCGCCACTCTTTAAAACAGTTTGATAAAGTCTTTTCATCTGCTTTAATTGAAAACGTTTTTGTATAATGGAACTTTATCAATAAGTAATTGGGGGGATAAAGATGCTATAATATATACAATTAAACATAATGTTTCTTTGTTTTTTTTTTTTAATTTTTTAGATTTATTTCCAATAGAAAAAGTGACTCGATTAAACAAATATAACCAAAAATTACCCCCTTCCTTCGCCTGCGATTTCCCCGTGCAGGTATTACCCTTGGGTTAAAAATATTAAAATGTGTTTTGGCAGAAAGTATTTCATTATACAGACAAAACTTACGTTTTTCTCTCTTTTTCGTTGTTCTTTGATAAGGTTTAGAGGTTCAATACTATATTCATCGACATTTTTTGACAAAATTTAATGCCCTTTCGATTCACTTTGAAAAACACATATACCACAATTGAAGTTTATCTGAGTATTAGATAATTCTTCTTTGATACTTAGTGAACTTTCGTTCATAAAGACATATATAGTACGAAGATAACAATGCAGTGATTAGATAGGCGATAATCCTTTTAATCTTTTGATTACATAAATGTCTCAACAATGGTTTAAGTAAGAGAAACAATGGCCTCCGGCTCGTGGATTCTTTTTCATGAATCCACACTTGGCCATTGTATCTCCTTTACTTAATACTTCACTATCCAAGCATATGACCCGGAATTTCTTCTTATAATTGAAAAATCATCACATTATCTTTTAAAAAAATATATAAAAGATGGTCGTTCAGTTATATACCGATTGATATTCATTGCAATTATTGTAAGAATGACAAAATAAAATTATATCATTTTGATTAATAAATGTTTTGTAGTTTGTGCCTGTTGTTGTCTTTTTCTGTTTTATTTTGTAGTCTTTTTTGCGTGTGTAGCATAGGTTAACGTCAGCATATCTATGATAAGTAATTTATTACATACTTTTTTAAGTCATTTTCTTTTCAGACAACAAGGCAGCCATAAAAATCGCTTTCAAGCAACAAAATGTTATGAGGGACATACTGAAGATGAACAATGAACAACTGAAGACGGAACTTCGGATAAAGAAACCCACTATTGAACTACTCCAGCGATATGGCCCGATTAAGACAAAGACAATAGAGGAAATGAGACTGGCACTTTTAACAGCTGTTGCGTATGAATTAGGTCCCTCCTTTGACAGACGTCTTCTTTTCGTTTGCCTTTTTGTTCTTATCTTTGTTCTTTTCATTGTGTACATGCCAGAGTTTAATTGAATTTTAAGGAATATTTATATCACTCAGTAAAACGTAGTGATAATTAATATAATACCAAAGTTACTGTATATTTTTGTTTCTGCAGATGGCTCTTTCGACAACTTAATGTCTCATCAGTGCAGATCAAATCAAAACTTTTGGAAATCTATAAATCAAAATATATGGCAAACCTGAAAAAAAATAAACAAGATCCAAATTACATGAACAAAATCAACTGCACAAATAAGATACTACTTATGTTTACACAAAATTTTCCAAATTTTGATATCGCAAGTTTCCAGATTAAATTGGTTTTTGGATCAGCACCAAAGAACTGACTATTGGGTTGGTGAATACCTTCAGAGACTAACGGCTAGTAGAATTACTTAGTAAATTACCAAAGTTATTGTAACGACAAAGGGTTGAGAAATATTAAAACGCGTCTGAACTTTGATTTGAGAAAGGATATTGTTATATATTTAAAAATCTATTGTTATGCCTGTTTGTGGTTCAATGTCATTACAACGGTAGAAATAAATTTGATATTGAATTAAAAAGACTTTAAACAAGAAAATGTTAAAATCCATCTGTTCACAGAAGCGTTGTCTGATATAAAATACATTTATTATTGTATACAGTGATACACACCAACATGTATTGTATATTTTATTCTTTTATTCATTATGTACATGCCTACATGTATTGTACACACCTACATGTATTGTATATTTTATTCTTTTATTCATTATGTACATACAAATAATTGTCTTTTAGTTGTGTTGTCTGTGTGAATGTATGTAAATGTGTTATACTATACTTCACTAAAAAAGATATTTTTCACTAATTTAATTTTCAGACCTTGCAAAAAACTTTGATTACTCAAAATGATGGCATAGTGACAATTACAAAAGTAAAAACATTTTGTCATGAATATAACCATGCATACGGTAAAATGGTTTAAATATAAAAATGAGCATTCAGTTAACAAAAAGGGAATTATTTGTACATGTAATTGTAAGTCATGCCATTATTAAAATTGAGGTGTTCAGTTAAAATCAAAGAAATTAAATAAACATCATTTTGTAGCATTCGTGTTCAATCCCTTTAGTTTATCTTTTCCTATTCTTTAATTTTGTCGCCAGCAGACATCTTGAATGTGAATGAGACAAATCTCAATCCAGAGCACCATCCAGGTCGAGTATAAGCTGCTAAGGGTACTCAGATTATTCCAGGGAGGACAGGTGACAGAAAGGAAGGTTTTATCGTTCGTCCATGAATTAATGCAGCAGGTGATAAAATTACTCCTCTGTTAATTGTTTTAGGCAAACCTAAAAGGTCATTAAGGTATTTAATACACATGAGGATGAAGGGCTTCTTGATGCTAAATGGAGCTACCGAGCTACCAGAAAAATGGTTGGATGAGGGATCATATAGGAATTGATCAGTTAAATGAGAATTTTGTTGAACACTGTGGACCAAACCGTCCCAAATTGCTTGTTCTAGACTTGCATCTATCAAATGTGACCCTTGATTTTTCAGAAACTGCCCGCGAGAATGATATTAAGATGCTTTCAATGCCAGCACACACGACTTATTACTTGTGTCAACTTAACAGATCAGTATTTGAACCATTTAAAAGGGAATACGAGAGATTGCGTGTTTAGAATTTATGTCCCAAAGCACCAACAATGCTGTCAACAAACACAGTTCCTGTCATAGAAAAAGTCAAACGAAAAGGCATTTATACTACCTGGATTTGAATCAACCGGCCATCATTAGAATACAATGGCAATCATCTGTTCCTTGTCCGCACTATCATCAGCTTTCAATGATCCAGATATTAAAATTCTCCCTTCTAAACAGGCCTTGCTGAAGACACGCATCCTTTAATACCGTCGTAAGATCATGGAAGATCCAGCTCATATTCCGTCTGTTCCATTATCAACACCAGCATCTACTTCAAAGTCTTTACCAAGAACTTTGACTTCTATTATAATTATATAAATATATATCATTTTTCTTTTCTGTGCTGTACCCATGTTGTGTCTTTGTTTTTTTTCTGCCTTTTTTGTTTCTGGTGTTGCCATTGTCCTTGGATTGTTCGCTTTTAGATTGACGGTTCGGTTCTCACTTACTTTGCCTTCGCAAGTCTTTAACTCTCCTTTACCAATACATTCAGGCGTTCAATGCCAAAGTCAAATGCTTCCAACATACTTGGACAGTCCTAACCATACAGGTGATGCGAAAACAATTGTCAAATCCGATGAAGCTTATGAGAGTTGTGTTATTTTTAATGATCCGTTAATGTCTACTGCTATTTCAGATACAGATGATAAATCTGAACTAGTGTTGTTCAACATTTAGCAAGTATAGGGGCTGTCTTGAACTTATTATGAGGTAAGAGTGTTTGCTCTTTGTTGAAGGTCTAAAAGTCACTTCAAGATGAAGAGCAACAATGAAAGCGTTGTTCCATTTGCTTAATTGTAGCTTGTATTTATAGGGACTTTGTCCCATGTATATTTACTCCATATCCCTTTATTTATTCATTGAATTGGAAAAATTCAATAGTCCTGGACTTGGAAAAATGAATTGTACATTATTTTCACAGTACAATCGCCTGATTAACATCGCGTAGGCTTTTAACGAGCGATGAAATCATGGACAAGAAAAAAAAATGGAAGAAAAGGAAAAACAAATCAGAAGGCGAAAGCGAGAGGAACCAAAATTATTGAAAAACAATATGCAGAGCAAAAGAGTTAAGAATGAAACATAAAAATATATACAAATAAAAGCAAATCCAACATTTTTAGCTCACCTGGGTATAGCAAGGTTCACTATTGCCAACACTTGGTCCGTCGTCCGTCCGTCGTAAACTCTTCATTCAATTTTTTCCTATGACACAACTGCTCCATTTGAAACCAAACTTGATCACAATATTTCAAAGATGATTCTTTTAAAAATTGTCCGAAGGTCCACTACCCATCCAAGATGACCGCCACTGGGAAAATAGTTCAACATTGGGTCCGTTGGTAAAACACAATGATCACCTAAAAAACCTGCTTGTCGAATAACAGTCAAACTTAGTCACAATGGTCTTTAGATGGTCTCTTCCAAAAAACGGTACCCGGCAGATCCGTATTCCATCTAAAATTACCGCCAACGAGGAACATACTATAACAATGGACCCTACAGAAAAACATAAAAAATCTTCTCAGAAACTACTTGAATGTCCAATTATAACCAGACCTAGTCATAATGTTCATCAGATCTCACTTTCCAACAATGAAACCTGCAGATTCGTACCTCATCCAAGATGAACAGAATTTAAAATATTTGACACCATGGAAAACACATTCACATATCTTCTTCTCAGAAACTTCTGAAGCACTTACCGCAAGTTAGGTGATTTGTCTGTTGATTTTTTTATTAATTTTAGAACAATAAGATATCTTTATTCGGCAAGTGGCAATAGTATTTCTGTACAGTACAAATATTCTTCTGCTATTTCAATCCATACACTGAGAAACAATAATTATTAAGAAAATTCGTAGGTAAACTAGAGGCTCAGAGACTGAGCCTGTATCGCTCACCTGGCAAAATGCTTCTACGCCATACATGACTAAAAAAGACGTTTTCTTACCAATGGGGTCAAATGTTTAGCTATGTTCTTCATTAGCACCCGTGATTTTTGTCTGATCCTATTGAAATGAATAATTTTTGCAAAGGACCTTCTATACATTTCAGAGATGATGATTATAAAGATGGTTATCTCATTCCTGGCTCCAATGTTAAACTGTTCTGCACTGGAGGCCATCTTTTTTGTCAGGTCCAAGTACCTTCCATACATCCTTACTATAAAGATTGGTTGAATTTGCTTCAGTATCGTCAGAGGAGATAGCAAATATATGCTTTTCCCATAGGGTCCCATGTAAAACTATGTTCTGCGCTGGCGGCCATGTTTTTTGCGGATAGAAAAAAATTCAGCAAACTAAGTAAAGGACCTTCCATACATCATTCCTGTAAAGTTTGGTTCCATTTGCTTCTAACTTCAGAGGAGATAGCAAATATTGCTTTTCCCATAGGGTCCCATGTTAAACTATGTTCTGCGCTGGCGGCTATGTTTTTTCACGCATCGAAAACATTTCGGCAAATTAAGTATAAGACCTTCCATACATCATTCCTGTAAAGTTTGGTTCAATTTGCTTCAGTAGCTTCAGAGGAAAAAGCAAATATATGCTTTTCCCATAGGGTCCCATGTTAAACTACATGTATGTTTGGCCCTAGCGGCCATGTTTTTGGCGGATCAAAAAATTTTCGGCAATTTTTGTGAAGGACCTACCATACATCATTCCTATAAAGTTTGGTTAAAATTGGTCCAGTGGTTTCAAAGGATATAGCAAAAATATGAAAAGTTTACGGACGACGGACGCCAAGTGATGGCAAAAGCTCACATGGCCTTTGGCCAGGTGAGCTAAAAAAGGGAATCATTTCAGGTACGGAATGCCGAAGGAAGAAAATACCCATTCAGTCAGAAAATCAAATTCTATAAACATGGCACAGATAAAAAAAATAGACTAAAAGACTCGAGGCTTAAAAAAAAATACTTCAATAAAAATACAACATTAAAAATTTAAACTAGAAAAAACTGTGAGCAGAGCTCACTAATAAATACCCCCCATAACCCCATTTGATTCGAGATATTAAAAATCAATCAAATCACATTCTGAAATAGAAGGTGCACATCCACATTAGAGATAAGAAATGGGTACCGAGTTGTAATGTAATGGCCAAGTCCATGTTTTGTTATGGAAAACCCCAAAAATCAATCAAATCAAATTCTGAAATAGGTGGTGCACATCCAAATTATATCATAAAGACTGTGTTAAAGTTTTATGAAAATCTATTCAGTGGTTCAGGAGGGGAAGCGGATAAGAGATGGGCACCCCTTGTAATGTAATGGCTTTGTCCATGTTTTCCTATTGAAACCCCAAAAATCAATCAAATCAAATTCTGAAATAAGAGGTGCACATCTACATTATGTAATAAAGACTGTGTTAAAGTTTCATGAAAATCTGTTCACTGGTTCAGGAGGAATAGCGGATAAGAGATGGATACCTACTAGTAATGTAATGCGCAAGTCCATGTTTTGCTATGAGAAACCCTAAAAATCAATCAAATCAAATTCTGAAATAGGAGGTGCACATCTACATTATCTCATTAAGACTGTGTTCAAGTTTCATGAAAATCTATTCAGTGGTTCAGAAGGAGTAGTGGATAAGAGATGGGTATCCCTTGTAATGTAATGGCTAAGTCTATGTTTTGCTATGGGAAACCTCAAAAATCAATCAAATCAAATTCTGAAATAGGAGGTGCACATCTACATTAAGCCATAAAGACTGTGTTAAAGTTTCATGAAAATCTATTCAGTGGCTCAGGAAACGTATCTTCTACAAGCAAGATTAAAGTTTTTCAAAAGTTGCCCCACGGGCAAGGTCAAGGTCAAATTGTCTACAAGTATGGTACCAGATGAAAGCTCGTATCACAAGGAAGTCACATACCAACTATCAACATCATATCTCTTCGGGTCTCAATTCCACATGCCAGGTTAAAGTTTTGCTGACACTGACGCTGGGGGTATGACAATAGCTCTCCGGATATTTATCCTGGCGAGCTAAAAATCAATGCACTCGCCATGAAAAACAGAGATTATATCCATCCTCAAGTAGGGTGTTTCATTCAAGTTTTTTTCAGCACCTGTTAAGGAATTAATTTTCAGTTGATAAATGGTGAAGATCCTGCTTTGAAGCGATTTGAAGCTGATTTCCAGTTTCTCCCAGGCAAGTCTTGGATAAGTTGACCCTAAAATAGAAAGCAAACTTGATTAATTGATTGATTGATTGATGTTTTACGCCAACTTCAGTAATATTTCAGCTACTGTGGATGTTCTTTTATTCGTGGCCATCAATTTTCGTGGTTTTCAGAGAATTCACTATTTCGTTGGTACTTAAATTCGTGGTTTCGAATTCTATACATTACAACTCTATGAGAAAAAAGCCTTTCGTTTGGATCTTAATTTCGTGGTTTTAGCGAACCACGAAATCCACGAAAATTGGAACCCCACGAACAATAGTACTTTCACAGTATATTGTGGCGAGAACTGTTAAATATTGAACAATTTTAATATAAATATATAAAAAATAAATATAAAACTATTATAGCTTTATACAAGTAAAACAAGTGTGTAAAATATAAAAACATAATACATGAAATGTAAGTTTAATTTTTTATATATTAGAACTTTAAGATAAATCTTTTTAAATCTTATGAAAAATTGAACGGTTTTGTTGCCAGCGACATTTGTAAATAGGTCTTTAAGACAATCAGCAGAATAAAAATCACGCCTGATATCGGCAACATCTACATATTGTATAAGGACAATTGCATGGAAGACACTCAGGTCGATCATCACTGTTGAGGATAAAACTATGTGTTGTTCTAGTGTTTCCAATACGACATCGGGTCAACACTACCTGTTCCCTACGGCTTTTACCGCAGGAACCGACTTGTTTACAAACGTCTGACTGTATTCCATGCAGTTTATTATTTATTTGCAGATCCCATATGGCCTGCCATAACTTAAAATATATTTAACGATCAAAGGCTTCATGTCAGTGTACGGTACTGGACGATCCGCCATCTCGTCAGCTAGTGCATCCTTGGCTTCCTGGTCAGCAACTGTGTTTCCATAGATCCCCACATGACTAGGGATCCGAACATAAATAACGTCTTTGCCTAATGCTACAAGTGATTTGTAAAATTCGGCTATTTTCAAAATAATTGGGTGTTTTGTTTTTCGACTTTCAATTGCAAATAGGCAAGAGAGTGAATCAGAACAAATCATGAATTTATTTGATTTCGATACAGCTACAAATCTAAGTGCTGAGTAAATAGCGTTAGAGCCATCTGTGTAAATTTGCAAGTATTCAGGGTGTTCGGATTTAATTCTTGCAAAGTCCTGCTGGATAACCAGAATTAAATGTTGGTTTTTTTGGTTCAGCCATGGAGTTTTTTTCGGAGTTTCTATAGGAGCTATTTCATCTAAATTTATATTAGCAGATTCAAGGTGTGGTTTGATACGAAGACCAAAAGGTTGTATAACGTTTGGTCGTTTTTCATAGTCAGCTTTGTGAATAGGTTTGAAAACACAGTTGTTAGTAAGATTGGAAGCAAATTTGATATTTTTTAATTAATATTTCAGTGATTATGGCCCTTTTTGCTATATGCCATGTTTTATTCAACAACGGCAGTAGAATACCGAAGGAACAAAGGGGTGATATTCACAAAAATCGAAGTCCAAAGACAGGGCAAAAACGAGAACACAGAAAATAATGACATTAGACACAAAAACAATTTAAATAATTCTTTAATACATGTAATATCATTTGGGTATTTGGCATACAACCATATGATAGGCTTATACATGTATTGCTTTATTTAGGGTTTTCAATAACATTTATTTTCGATACATGTAGATGATGTTCACAGAACTACTTAATGTGTGCAATTAATGTAAACAAGGTGGTAGAGATCAACATTCCAGTCTGACGAAAACATTCAGGGCAAACGATACAGTATAGATCCCATATTGATTTTTTCACTAAAATCCGATATAATGTAAATTTTGATATAAGGATTAGAAATATGAAAAGAAAAACATACCTTCATGACTTACTTTTTGAGATATTTAACCTTGAAAATCGCTAATTTATGGGTAAAACGAAATAATTTGCGTTTTTCGTGGAAATTTTTTAATGTTTGTAGTTTTCGAAGTACTAGGGCTATTTTAGTTCTGTTTTTTTATCGGTATTGCTCATTTTATCGCCTTTAAATGGGCTATGATGGAACATATTAAAAACATCCGATATATCCCTTTTTTTGGTGTTTTTGTATATGTAATGCTAGATTATAGCTATATTCTTGGATTGAAATAGAAATATAAAAAAAAATTGACTATTGATTTTTCCTTCATAATTTGGCAATTGGTTCTCTTGGTGACCTTCTTCTGAAAGCCAAGGAGAAAATAGGGGGTCCATGTGCTAGTTTTTAAGATATTTGAGAAAAACTGTAAAAAGATTTACCACAAAATAATGTTTTGGCGGTATATGACGTTGCGTTGTATTTCGTTCCTTATAACGTCCGTCGTTTTTACCCGCCGATTTTTCTTCGTTCTCTTTGCAGTTCATCAGGTGGTAGAATATCGCAAGTTTGTGTCACAAATATCTGTTCAGTGTTTGTCGCACGTTACATTTTTTGTCGATTCCAGTAATGGTCTCAAATGGTGCAAGACGATAAATGTATATTTGAAAGTGTGGTATATCTTCGTGTGACCCATACATACGATGACTCATGTCCGTTTATGTAAATTCAGTTTAGTGTTGAAATAATCTTAATAATTCGGCCAGTTACATGCAAGTACCAATTAACGGTAGAATGTGTTGGCTGAGGAGGATGAGTTCCTAATTACTGATGTCGAAAAATCTATCAAAGCAATAATCATAATGTTTGTTTGTAGTTTTGCCTGATAGGACACTTTTTCTCCTATGCATAAGGGAGTTTCTCTAGTTCCATTTTTAGTGTTTTTATTCAATTTTTACAACACGGAAGTTTGGACAATGAAGTAATAACCTGAATTGCCGTAATTAAGGTACCAAATAAAGATCATGAAAACAACATACATTTATCCTAGAAGGTACTGAAGATAGATAGACTGGGCATTTTATCAACTATTTAACCAGTTTGATGTCAAGTCTCGTAAATCAAACCAATCCTGGTGTATGTACTTTGTATAGTAGTGATTTCTGAAGTCGGTATACTTCCACAACACGTCGCACAGTTGTGAGACTTGTTCAAATACACAGCACATCATTCACGTTGCATCAGAACATTTCAACGTTTTACGCCCCCCCCNCCCCCCCCCCCCCCCCACCATATATGACATTTATTTAGGTATAGACCTATTTGTGAAAACAATAATAAAGCGTATGTTGTTAATGTTAATTTTTTACATTATATTAATTAAACATATATGTTGAGTCGTGAAGTAAGATCCTGGATAGTGCTTTTCGCCGTAATGAATAAACTGGTATAGGTTACGTTTCAAACTAATACTGTCCTTCTCCCACGAATTCACGACCTTGTTTTGAGCGACAAAAATGGGGAAACGTTACCACTCCGCACAACAACGTTATTATCTCCCCTGTAACTGTATCTTATGCCCTTAATGCCGCGTTCAGACATACATATAACGCCCATCAAATGTGTATCGAAAACGTTTTCAACGCATTACGTGTGAATGCAACATTACAGATACATTTTGGGTAAACCAAAGACTGATATGCATTAGTTTATCACACATTGAATGCGAATCAATTCGAATTACATGTGAACGCAGCATAACTAAAGGCTCAGAGCAGCCTGTGTATATGTAGCTCACCAGGTTACATGTACTAGTATATTTGAATATTTCTTTTTTAAATTTAAAAGAAACCTTACCTATATCTAAATATTAGATAAAATGTGCGCTTAAAGGGCTATAACTCCCATAGGATTTGTTGGAAAACTTTGACCATGGGATATGAAATTTAGTCCTTGACATGCTGAACACTTTTGCACTTTAGGTATACCTTAACAAAATGTTTGTTCCTGTTTATTGATGATCAATTTTGGATATGAGTAGGTAGATAGGCGATTCTTTTTCCTCTAGTCAGAGACATCAAAACCTTTAATCTTAATTAAAATTTGCCAAAAATATAATAAAAACAAGAATAGAATTCCTGCCCCCCCCCCACCCAAGCAATTTACTAGTATATTGTATATGAAATTGCAATAATTTCAAACATTCAGGACTGTTCCTGAATTAAATGTAGGGATACAAAAAGTATCAACCAAGGCTGATGTTCAAACTTGACCAAGGTATTAGTGGTATTAACATTCTGATAAATTTCATCAAAATCTGTCAAAATTTGTAGCATTAGCATGATGAGAGCACTGACATGGTCAATTTTTAGATAAAACGGACTCATTATTTTGATCAAAGTCCAATAACTCCATCAAAAAGTATGGACCAAGGCTGATCTTAGAACTTGACCCAATTATTAGTGGTATCAGCATTTTGTAACAATTTCATGAAAATACGTCAAAATTTGTACGCATGAGAGCACTTAAAGGTCAATTTTTTGATAAAACAGAGTTTTTATTTTGATCAAAGTCCCATAACTCCCTCAAAAATTATCTTCGAACTTGACCAAGGTATTAGTGATATAAACATTCAGTATAATTTTCATGAAAATCCGTTAAAATTTGTAGGCACGAGAGTGCTTACAAGAAAGTGTGACGAACGGACGCCCGGCATTTTTATGTCCCCGCTCCGCGTTACAGCAGGGGACATTATGAATCGAACACCAGGGGTAGTGGGAGACGGGAGAAGCTCAGACACCCAAGGGTAAGACTTCCCGTCTCAGACGAAGCTTGCGGAGTCCAAGATGATTGAAATCTTATCCGAGGGTGTCTGAAATTCTCTTGTCTCGCACTTCCACTGGTGTTCGATTTCATTTTTCACTGTATTCACCTAAAATATACTAAAATCCACACAAAAATGTCGATTCCTTTTCTTCTGTTTACGTTATGTCCCTTTTTGTAACGTCATAAAATCAGGAATGTACACCTGAACGTGGCATATTTTACAAGACGATTTTTCTAGTATTTTCATGTGAAATTTTACTTCAAATGATATGACATTTTTTAATATGTATATTAAATACATTTATGATCACTTACAATGTATGAGAACATATGTAACCTACAGGCCCTAATATGCAAGCAAGACATTTGCTGGTTAACTTCACCCATGTTCACATGATTTTTTGTCTTGCACTAGTGTAAGACAAGGAAATCTAACAGTCTGCTAAGAATAGGAACTCTGTGTCTCAAAAGTGAGAAACAATTTTCTATCAAATATCAATAAAATTTCAGAGTTTTTAATGAGTGGGTTAATAAACAGCAAACAAAGAATTTTTTAAGGTTGGCTGTAAACTCAACCTTTATCTCTTATTGTTTTTGTATTATTTACAAAATGTATATAAATATCACAAAAATTGACATTAAAAGGGCAATAAGTACTACCGGTATAATAATTTGTGGGAAAATCTACTGTATATGCACCATTCACTTTAGTGTCCTAAATAATAATGCAATTAATAACTTAAGATTTATTTTCATTTTACAACTTTATTTATGACACAGACAGGTATACACAATTTAATTAAAACATTGCCGGTAAAATAGCATGAATGCAATTTGAAGTTAACCAGTTCCAACAAAATAATCAACAGACTATTTTGCCGGCACCTATAAAATAGTCTGTATAAGCCTGTTGACTACTTTGCCGGGACTGGCCCAATAGCCATGGTCTTCTTCAAAATATGGCCTTCTATTAATAAAAAAATTTCCTTTTCTGTCTAGTTAAATTTTTTAGTTACCAGACTGAATGCATATATAATGTAATACTTGTAACGATTTTGCCCTGCATGGGCCCTTGATTGGAATAAACATATTTATTATTATTATAATGCAGACATACATGTATCCAAAAATTTTATGAATGAGAAAGCAATTTAAGAAAATCATGGTGTTTAAGTGTTTAAATTAATTATAACAGTTGTGTATGACGAGTGCAATAACGGATGTACTTATTATTTGACACTGAAAATGACTGAATCAGTAGATGTCTACCAAGATATGGACAAGACAGATTTTCAACGGGATTGTTCTATTAAAAAAATAAATCTGGTAAGAGAACATTTCTTTATCATAAAGTAATACCAGTTTTGACAACAACACTTCGTTCAAAGATCTGCATGTTTTATTTATCATTGTCGACACTTCAGGGAACTCTACCAAAACGAAGATAAACGAAGGCGTTGGTTCACTATTTTGGAATTTAATGTCTTTATCATGTTTATAAACAGTAAAATCAGTAACCACCCCTATTAAGCCGGGTAATGTTTAGGTACAGGTAATGTTTAAATATCAAAAACCGTACCTAAACATTATCCTGAACCGGGACAAAACATTATCCAATGTTATTGAATATAAGAAATTTGTTTACATTTTTCTCAACCGACCTAAACATTATTCAACAGGACTACACCAATTCCACGCGAACTCCACTGACCTAAACCATTCGTTGAGAACTCAGCTAAATAGGGGTGGTAACCTTTCCTACTAACAATGGTAATTCTTTCATTATGTTAGCCCCATAATGCCTCTAACAATTTTATCCCCAGAAGCAGTCATCACCCATTCTCCAACTGACCAAGAAATGGAAATGAACAGAAAGTTTATATCTACAAAAGATAACAGTAAACATCCAAAATGGTCTAAAAGTGCAGTCAGGCCAATATTATTTTATAATCTGATTTACGCGACTTTTGACTTCAACAAGTGGGTCGGGGACGAAATAAAAGTTTCCTTGAAACACATTATTTTATTATCTGAAATTAGTGCATGACTTTTGTGTAAAAAAAAATGTTGTCATTGATTTTGGCGTCGCCATATAATGCACTATTTTCCTCGGAGATTATTAATGGGCAAGCGTTTATCAAGAAAATAACTTCTTTTTTGTTCGTGACGTTGACCAATGAAATTAGACGTTACAAAAGCATTTGGAATTATACCCGAATAAATACTGCCCTAATGTACATGTATGACACCCATAAAAATACTAATGTATAGTCTAAATTTATTGTATGATTAGAAGCAATAGGGACAATTCTTAAATTTGGCATATTAAATTTGTCAATTCACAATAAAATTGATACTTTTTAATAAATCTACTTGCCATATTTCACCAATATTTATACGAAATTAAATAGACAACCCAAATTACTACCAGATGTGTAGTTTTTTCTAAGTTACACCCAAATATGAAGGGTCGAAATGAGCATCAAATTAATACTAGAATTTGTGAAATAAGCACCCAAATTTGCCGCACGTCTCCGTAAACCAATATATAGGAGGATTATATTATAGGATTAGGGTCAATTTTAAGGTTCGCCGCTAACATACTGTCGGTAAGCTCAAGGAATCAAGTCTGCTGGTTAAACACTGTCCACTTTGAAAACTTTGTAAATCTAATGAACGAGTCCAAGGTGCAGGAACACACTGGGCTGGCNCCCCCACCATCCACTCCTTTTGGTTAAATATCTGTAAGCCCTGTACAAAAGCTTACATGTAAAGCATCGGAAAAAGTTAATGCCAAGTGTTGATCAAAATCTGTTGCGATACCACGTGTGCGATACTCACTTTCTGTGGTTGTAGCTTATGTTGAATGGATGTTCCAAGTTTTCAGTTCATGACTTTTCCTGTGAGTGTGAAGTTAACTATCAGTTTGCCGTAGAATTCAGCTGTTCCATCTTCCAATTTATCTAATAAAACTTAGTGGTCTTAGACATAATTTTAAGATTTTAAAAACAAAAGAAAACAATAGAACTTTGCCCTCCTTGTTCGAATTGACCAAATGCGGTAATTTGATTGGCTTGTTATTGATCTGCCGTGCTTTAACGTTTGCAATTGAGAAGTAAGCTTTTATTTGACATCGATTGAAGTAAACAAAGAAAATTGAGGAGAGTTGATCAGATTAAATTGAGGAGAGTTGATCAGATTTGAACAGACTTGGTGAAGTTATTTATGATTAACTGCGGTTGGAAACATTCGCACTAAACATGAAGTTTAATCCCATACTGTACCCCGACCACAGCATCATCAGTCCGCGAGTCCCGATGCACTTGTTTCGTGAAATCCACACCCCCTAATGGATTTAAATTCAAGGAACAAGTGGCTTGTCCTTTTGATCCAGTACTTTGCGACTTTACAGAAGAAACATATATATGTTGGTCATTGGCTTGTCCTTGTCTTCTTATAAAATTTTAGTTTCTTGATAGTTGGGTAATTGGATGTGGTTTGTTTCCATTGATTTATTCACTTTTTTACTTTTTCGGGGCCATTTAGGGCTTACTATATGGTGTGAGGTTCCTCACTGTGTTGAAGACCATATGGTGACCCCTAGATGTTTTGTTTTTGGTCGTTTTAACCTGGATATGGGATGTTGTCTCCTTGACATTTACCCCCTTTCCTTTCTTTTTCATATATAGAAAGAAAATTATGTTTAACTCCTAGGGGAGGGAAGGATGAGGGCTTTTTCGGGAAGCCGGGATTAGAAGTTTTTTAAGCTTGGGATTTCTGGATTGCTTTATTTTTTTACATGGGGCCCTTTTTGGAGATGCTGGTTATAGAAGTTTTTAAGCTTGGGATTTCAGAATTTCTTTTATTTAAGCCAGTGGTGTCAGGGAAATTATTTCACGGGTCATCAGTTTTAAGTTACTTTGTAGTTCGGGACCCCTCTGCACACCCTGTCAAATGTATTACACATGTTTGAATTATAAAATACAGAGTTCTTGAAGAGATTTTGATTGATTGATTGAATGTTGTTTAACGTCTACTCAGCAATATTTCAGCTATATCAAGACGAGAACAAGTTTATAAATAAATTAAATCTTTGGGGTATGGAAAGGGCCATGGGACGGGAAATTCTGACTGCCACTGGAAAAGTAGGGTGAAATCGTCAAGGGCGGGGAATTTAGCCTTGCAGCCGATCACCTACGGACCACCCCAAAAAGAGCTTGCTACAAGGGTTCTTTAACGTGCAGGAAGCGTGGCATTTCTCCCAACACGTGGACCTGAGTTTACATCCCATCCGAAAGATGGGTTGTGTATTTATTAATCCCGCACAACCACGGAATGGGTCCTATTTCTATATCCCGGGACCCTCGGGGTCAGCCTCCGTTTAGGAGGGGTCACACCCCGCAAGCCGGAGATACTGGGTCCTATTTCTATACCCCGGGGTTCCCTCGGGGTCCTCTGTTAGGATGGCTCCTACTCCAAGCTCAGAGGATGCTGCGGGCCTATTCTTCAGCCGGGACCGCGCACGGCGGTGAAGAGATTTTGATCTTGTCAGATATTTTCCCAGCAAACTGGAAGGTTTTCTTGGTCCAAACAAACACTTGTCTGGCCGAATGAAAAAATTCTTCCTGACAAAACATCTTAACTGAAATCTCGGCCAAGCATGTGATAGCAAAAAATGTGCCAATCATCCAATGGGAACACGGTGCTGTTGTGATATTCTTTTTCTGTCAATTGTCGACATTATAAGCCTAATAACATGTCTATATTTAATAATTTTTTTACATTTGTGGCAAACTATCATTGTCTTTGTCTCCATTTTAGTGTTAAACAAAATTTCTAATTCTCAAATGAATAGCAAGAGCATGGTAAATTACGGGACATTCAAACATGTTCAAATGTTTGAACAGAACTGATCATTTTACAGAGTTTCATGTCGGACCACTGGGCCGACATATTGGCATTTGATGTTGGCCTTGGCGTATTTTGTCAGCAAAAGTGCAAAAGTGACAAAACCAACACTTTTCAAGAACTCTGAAAATATATAGTACATTTGTCATGTTTGTAGCTTCTTATTGTATCGTGGGTTCCATTATTATTATTCATGATTCACCAAGTTTTTAACTGTGACCTCACCATTTCTATTTACTATTTACGCACAAAGATGTACAGTATAATAAAAAATTTGTTCATCCTTTATGAATGTACCATTAGTCATCTGACCACAGGGATTTGGTAATTTATTATAAATGTGTGGTCGACTGAAAAATAATTTTTGAAACAACTGCACATTGATAGTATGTATACTTGAGATGCTTGAGAATGCAAATCCCTGTGATTTTAAGTTGCACAGGTACATGTACAGATTATATGTATAACTGTTCCTGTACCAATTTTGAAACCACGTTTGAAACTTTGCACAGTTGTTCTGAACACATTAAAGATGTGCACCTCCCCTTTTGGTGAGATTTGGATAAAAATTGTCGAATTTATGCATTGTTGAACTTAGTCAATTTTTCATTAAATTCATGAAATTTTAACATTACAGTACTAAGTTTGTGTAATTTGAATCTCTGACTCCTTATACCTGTAGCTTTTGAAACTTTACACAGTTGTTCTTGATAAATTGAAGATGTGCACCTCCCTTTTTTGCAGATTTGAATAAAAAATGTCGAATTTATGCATTGTTGAACTTAGTCATTTTTCAGCATATTTTAACATTACAGTGCCTGATTTGTGTAATTTGAAAGATTAGCATCTCTGACTAAATACCTTTGGAAGTTTTTACTGTTGTTTGAACACATTGGTGATTTGAACCTACCCTTTAGGACAGTTTTGATTTTTAAAAATGTCAAATTTATCTTTTATTGAACTTGAACTTTATTCTATCATATTATATCATCATGGTACTCAATTTTTGTCCAGAGACGTTGCATGGTTTTGAACGTATTGACCTTGAATTTTTGCATTGCTTTCATATATTTTCTCATAAAGATTCAAAGAATGTGTTTATTTGAAACTCAGGTTTGGTTTTCACCTTTGCTGAAGTGATATGGACTATTTTCATTTTATGCTTTGTTCAACTTTGTACATTTAGTTTAGTTTTTTTTTTCTTCTTTTTTGTCTATTACAGTAATAGGGTTGAACTTATTATAATCTTAATTATAACTTGTATTTGAAATGAATACTTGTTTGAATTGGTAAACCTATAAAAAACACTTTCTAAGTTGAACATGAGTGACGATGACGCAGGTCAAGACATATAATTGGTCTTGTTTGTCAACGTTTTGAAACTTACAATTTATTCGCTTGACCAGGTGGCCTATTCACATCAAGGATAATGGATCAATAGGCCTAGACAGTTCAGTCATCACTTTTTATATTGACCTTTTTGTATAATAACTGATGAAAATATGTTCCTTTGGGCCTATACATACATATACATGTGATGTGATTAATTAATAAGTGAGACAAATTCTGTACTGGATGTAGATGACATTTTCACATGCATGTGTGGCATATCTGTTTTTTCCAGCATTTCGGATTATACATACTATGTAGATAATGTTACGTCAAGGATGAAGGTCTAAAAAATATATAAAAGTCGATGAACGAAAAGTAAGAATTTGGCTTGCTTGAACGAAAAACAGTAAAATAAGGGCATTAATCAATCATGGAAATCCTGAAAATGAAAATCACAATGCACAAAAATAACCCTTTACCACCTACAATAAACATATACACTGTCGGTCACAAAGCATAGTGCACAACGGACCAATTCAGAAATTGTCCGACATTCTGGGATAATGATTATTCACGACGTCGCTGATTGGTCAAGACATATTTTGCGAGTTCGGAATTTCTGAATCGGTACATTATGTACGTCGATGTTGGAGGGTGTCATTGGAAATCAAATATATCTGACAATTTCAAAAAAAGGCAAATAAGTCTTCGGAAAGCCTACTTTTGTCAAATTTTAGTTCTGTTCTCTTGAATTTGTTTTTTATCTAGAATTTTCAACTTTCGTGAAGATTGATGAATTTTATTTTAACAGATTATTGTAAGATATATTTTCTGTTTAATTATATAAAAAATAATTACGGTCTTTTGCATCGGTCGATATTGGTTTAAATAGACCTCTAAATATCACCTATAATGACCGACGCTCGATATTGGTTTTATTATACCTCTATAAAAGACCATAATTATATAATACAAGTATTACATGAACGTCAAACATTTTTCACGATTAAAATACTATTATATAAATTGTTCTCAATCATGTTTTTCAACCTTTTTTACCGCCGTGCGCGGTCCCGGCTTATGAATAGGCCCGCAGCATCCTCTGAGCTTGGAGTATGAGTCTTCTTAACAGAGGCCCGGCACCTGGATTGGTTTCAGGGGCTCCGGCTAAAGAGCTGCCGGGCGCGTCCCCAGTTGGTGGATAGGGGAATGCCCTGTCTATGCGGGGTAGTCAGGTCATAATACGGAAAGCCTGACCGCGAACCATTGTAGCCAAACTGTTTGGAGAAACGCCACGCTCCATGCAGTATAAAGACCCCTTCTGTATTTCTCTAAAGAGAGCAGACGCACTGGGTGTCGTATGGAAGGCTAAATTTCCTGCTCCTACCCATTTCTCCTATTTTCCAGTAGCAATCAAAAATCGTTACCCCGGTTGTCCCTCTCACCTTTATTGTTTCTTCTTTTACTTGCAATTCGTAACCCTAATCCACGGGTGTCTTCTAGTAATAAGGTAATAACTATGCATTAATAAAGGTATTGAATGTACACCAATAATATTGTCCTTTGGTTAGGACTAAGGTTAGCGTTAGGACCAAAGTAAGGGTTAACGAATTAGGGCATGGGTTAGGGCTTGGTTAGACTAATTATATCACCTACAAAATTGTTAATTGCAACCTACAACACTTAAGTTAAAGACAGTCACAAACCTGGATAAGTACAGATTGAGTTTTGTGTTTCGAGAGTTCTCCCCCTATAGGAACGCATACGTGATGGTTAGGGTTAGGGTTAGATTATAGAAATATCGATAATGCTGTTCATAAAAAATACTATTAAAATACATTGTCAAATAATAATCAAAATTCATTAAAAAATAAAGAAATGACAAAATATTAGTAATTGAAATAAAGAAATTTAAATCTAAAAGTAAATTAAATATATTAAATAATAAAAAATAATTAAAATTAGAATAATAAATTAAAATAAATTTTGAAATACTTAAAAATAATTTAAAATAAAAACAATAATTAAAACAAACTCATCACTTCATTTCCAATCAAGATGGCGGTATAAGATAAATAAACACCTACTTCCGGTTGCGCATGCACACTCCAATACCTCTTCACCACATCTCTGTTTAGTCTTGTATTGATTGATCACATCCTTTCTTTGTTACTATGGTTACATAGGGCCTAAAATAGTACTTAAGTCCAATTTTACCGGAATACAATGTTTTGATGACATCACAAATCGGAAGTTGCAAATCCCCCCCCCCCCCGCCCGAAAACAAAAACAAAAAAAAACTTAATGCAGCTAATATTGAAAATTTATAAATCAACTTAATATTGACGTCGAATTACTTAATTTTCATCTAATTCCACATTCAAGTTTGTTGTTGTTCTTCATCGTGAAAGTCATTATGAAACAATGAAACATGATTTTAAGGTGTCACAAGATACTTTACGTAACTAAAAAGGTTACACTTTTTATTTGCTAATAAAAGATGGACCGACATTTTACTAGGTGTATCTATGGGCACTCATGACCTCTAATTTTGAGGTAAAAAATATGGGCTAGTTAGCTCCTAAGACCCTTCGACAAAATTGTAAAGCAGTTGATCCTCTTTGGTTGATGTGGAGATCCACTTCCGCCTTCTAACATTCCACGTCTTCTTTTTAGAATCGAGTTCCGGTGTATTTACAAGATCTTTACCCTACAAAAGTGTAATGAGGTATCATGAGAACTATATAAGTAATATAACAACGGTGGTTTCTTGTTTAAAATATATAAACATCGGACTCCGAAACCTTTAAGGTCTTTGTGCAACATATTGACTTTGTTCAAAGTCCACAATTGTTAAATGGGCTTCAGATATTATATGTACGTATTAAAATCAGCACAAGAGTTTTAGACCTGCAATCGTTTGAGTGTTCCCTTCCCTTCCCGCAACTAAAACCTTCGCAGTTGTGACATCTATGGCACCACAACACTGTTTTACTTAGTGAAGCGCCTTATACCGCTCAACTACCTAGGCTATGTCAAATATGGCTTTCAAAAAGCGAGTGATCCCGCCTCGTAGGTTTCATATGGGGTTGAAACGCAGTACAAGAAGCATATGAGTTCAGAGCAGATTGATATCGCTTTTAGTACACCGAAGTGAACTCGGTTGAAAAATTCCTAAGATTCAGATATAAACACATAAATCAGTTGGAGTAAACATATGCGATATGGTCTCATGTACATTTACTCCATATCCTTTCTTAAAAGATTAACCAAATACGGCCAAATGGTAGACTGCTTTCAGTAGTAATGAACACATCCGGTAGCCAACATGGAAAAAAAGACTGTTTTCAAAAATGGAATCACTGAATAAATTTAACATAAGATATTTGTCTACAGCTTCCTAGAAGTCTTAACCATTAAATAGAATGTTGAGTCAAATGTTTTGTAGGACTTTAATTTTCTGCCTTTACATGTACGTTTCATCATTATTAATAATTGAGATATAATGGGTAACATATTGACAGTATAATATAGCTCACATCCAGTGTTGTAAAAAATTATTATACATGTAGATCTAAACTGTTAAAATGTTAAAGATGCACGTAATCTTTACTTTATTTAAATTTACACTATATACCTCACTGATAGTGTGACGGGTGTCGCTAGCGGGGCAGGACATGCTTACCCTTTCGGAGCACCTGATGTCACTCCCGGTTTTCATGGGAGTTCACACTATGAGTGCCTTAGTTCTTAATGTTATCTTTTTATTTCCGTGCATTGTAGCTGTCTCACGTCCTTGTTTTGTCTTTGTTTTTATCTGTTACCGTTTCTGCCATGTCTTTGGACTTCGATTTTTGTAGTCATCGCTTCCCTTGTTCCTTCGGTATTCTACTGCCGTTGTTACATCCAGTAGAATTATATTTATCCAAGGCAGCCCGAAAATTACATTTTATTTCGACTAATAATATCAATTGATTTGCTTCTCATCGATATTTATTTCAACAAAAATATTAATGACTTCCTTTGTCCTCCTTGCTACTGTGAATACATTTTTTTAGCTAGTTATCAAACACCCATTATAATAAATTTAACTTTGCAATTTATGTCATATCTTGGTGGTTTCCTTGTTGAATGGGATTAAACGTACTGTACTGCTCAAACAAACAAGTGCGTACGCCTTTTACGGTTGTTTGCAAGCGAAAATAACCCTAAGGTTCTAGGTAAACCACTACATGTCATATTCGTTGCGAAGATCCGATAGAGATAATTTCTTTTTCTATTCCTTCGAACATTTCGGATGTTATAGAAGTATTTCTTCGATACGGATATTCATTTTGTGTAAAAATTAACAGTTCTTTTCAAATTTTTTTCGTCCTATTTAGATTGTTTCTTTTTTATTTAAAATAGTATTTCTACAGTCCAAGTTTACGTCAGTCTGAGAAGGGCGGAATAATATTGAAAAAAAGATCAATCAGCTGTTTTGACGTTTAATCTTTATACATTGTAATAATAATTATTTGTGGTTTGAACGAATAGAGATTAACATAATTTCATTCGGACCCTTTGATTGCAATTTTCGCTTTCATGAAAAGATTTAGACTTAAATTTGCAAGATCATTCAAATTTATACGTATTTTACATAGAAAAAGATAATTTTAAATTCTTTAAGTATTGTGGAAAAGTGCAAGATCAACACGTAAACATAATATATATATAGCGAAAAATGATCAATATATCCACACGCGAATAAAATATATTAAATACACAAAATCGTATATGCACAATCTATTAAGGATTCATAATTTAACACAAAGAAAAACTTTAAAGTCCAATAAAACATCACATTGTTCATCTCCTACCGGTTTCACTACTATACTGTCAGATATTCATGGAGTAAACTGGCGACGTTGTTAGTAGTTACCTAACGTCACTAATAAAAGAGAAAGTAGCACTACGGCGACGTTACTAAAAATACATACAAACGTTAAATATAACAATTAAAAATAGAAACCAATGTACGTATAAATTACGTATTTAGTTTGGGTTTATACTTCCTAACATAGCCTCTTTGTTTAACCGTTCTTGTTCCGTTATACCGTCGGAAAATTTATACATGGGAAATATTTTAAATCTTCCTTTTCCGCATTTATCTAAATGTTCGCTGAGAGGTATTTGGCGTGTTGTCGGATCTCTTATCTGTTGACGATGTACGGTCATACGCTTACGTAATGTCATTCCAGTTTCACCGATATAATTTTCACCGCAACCAACACAAGTCAAAACATATATCAAATTTTCAGAGGCACAGGAATAATTGTTTTCAACTTTGAATTCTTCTCCGGTTTTGAAAACAAAAGTTTCTCCTTCAATTAAGGATGAACAAATACCACAATTAGTGCGTTTACATTTTTAACTGTTTGTTGATATACAGAAGCTGTTTCAAATTTTGCTGATGTCAACAGTTTTTTTAATGATTTCGGTTGTCTCTTACTTTTAACCACATCAAACAATTCAAATACTTCCTTCATTCTTTTGTCTTTTTTTAATACGGGAAAGTGTTGAAAAATTGTATTGAAAACTTCTGGATTTCTTGGGTTATATGTTGAAACAAATGCAATGACATCCTGATTATCTTCTTTTGGTCGATTTTGTCTTAACTCTTGTATGTTCATTGAGGTGGCCTTTGTAATTCCCATATTTATTACGGACTCCGGATAGTTTCGATGTAATAATAATTCCTTGAGTTCCCTTAGTATTTTATCCAATATTCTCTTGTCGGATATGATAGTGCAAAGTCTCCTGGCTAAATTATAAGGAATGTTGAGCCTAGTGTGCTTAGGGTGACATGAATTAAACTGTAGGTATTGTTTTGTATCAGCGGGTTTGTAATAGATGTCCGTTTTTATACGATTTTTTTCTTTTATGATCAAGATATCTAGGAACGGAAGGCTTTCTTCACTGTACTCGATGGTAAATTGAATATGTTCATTTATTGTATTTAACATGATATGGAATTCTTTTAGTTCTTCTAGTGTATATTTCCATAAGATAAAACAATCATCTAAATATCTTTTCCAGTTGTTTTTAATAAAGTGAAAAATTGAATCTCCAAATCCTTTTAGCACTTGTTCATACATCTTTATTTCTAGGTACCCCATAACCAGATTTGCGTAGGTTGGGGCCACTTTAGTTCCCATAGCCGTTCCAGATGTTTGTCGGAAGCATTTGGAATCAAACATTAAATAGTTATTCTCTAAAATGAATTTTAATCCATATATTATTATTTCTTTATTGATCCTGTCAGGTATTTCTTGCGTATAATTATCTACCCAGTATTCTATTGCTTCTAATCCAAAGTCATGTGGGATATTTGTGTACAGATTTACTACATCAAAAGATACAATTAGTGTATTCTCACTCACAAAATTCGGAAGATTATTCAACATGTCCATGTCATCTCTAACAAAACTTTCAATATGTATTAGAAATGGTTTCAGTAGAATATCAATAAAATTGCTCAGTCTGTGGGTTTCACACGCTGGTCCCGCAATTATCGGTCTCAATTTAAGACCTGGTGGTGAAGGGATGTGAACGCAAATGGTTGACGATTTTGAACATTTTTCACTGATAATTTGACTTTTATGAATTTTGGGTAAACCATAAAAATTGCTTGTTTTACATTTAAAGTTACAAATAAAGTCAACTTCTTTATTTGTTAATCCTCTACGATAAAGATTAAGTAGAATCAATAGTTTTTGTAAGATTTTTTTTCTGGTTATAATTCGTTACCCGCTTATAAAAGTGTTGATCATTTAACATTGCATTTACTAAGTTCTTGTAATAATCAATATCCATCACTACAACGGCATTGCCTTTATCGGCTTCTTTTATTATAATGTTTTTGTTACTTTTTAGTTGAAATATATTTTCCCATTGGGTTTTGTTGAAATTTGATTTAAATTTTGTTCTAGGTAAGGTTTCAAAGGGGAAACTAGACATATAATCACAAAAAATGTCAAGAGTTTTGTTTCTTCCTTTTGGGGGTATATATATACTGGGGTTCATAACAATGGAGTCATCATTATTTTCTTTATCATATAATTGTTCTGTAAGACGCAATTTTCTAGTAAATTTGGAAATATCATTTTTAATTTCCTCGCAATTTCTCTTTTGTGGTGTAGGCGTGAATTTGAGACCTTTAGATAATATATCAATATGTTCATCTGCTAAAATATTTTTACTCAAATTAATTACCTTCGGCTTCTCGCATTTTGTTTCCATCGTGTATCGCGATTTCTGTTGGTTTGGTCTAAAAAACGAGGCTTGAAGTTTTGGTTCATAACTCCTGTGCCTTGACCAATGAAATTAGTGTTTTCGCGTCTGTAATCTTTATTTAGTTCTCTATAATTGTTATCCCTGTTATTTGAAAAACTACGTTGGTAAGTATTTTCTTTACTTTGTTGAAAATTTCTGCTGTTTTGAAAATCATTGTAGGGCTTATTTTGTACTGGTCGTCTTGATGTGCTGGGGCTTCTGTTCCTTGGTCTGTTGTTATATTGTTGTCGAAATGTATCATGTTGAGTCCGTAATAAATATGGGAATTACAAAGGCCACCTCAATGAACATACAAGAGTTAAGACAAAATCGACCAAAAGAAGATAATCAGGATGTCATTGCATTTGTTTCAACATATAACCCAAGAAATCCAGAAGTTTTCAATACAATTTTTCAAAACTTTCCCGTATTAAAACAAGACAAAAGAATGAAGGAAGTATTTGAATTGTTTGATGTGGTTAAAAGTAAGAGACAACCGAAATCATTAAAAAAACTGTTGACATCAGCAAAATTTGAAACAGCTTCTGTATATCAACAAACAGTTAAAAAATGTAAACGCACTAATTGTGGTATTTGTTCATCCTTAATTGAAGGAGAAACTTTTGTTTTCAAAACCGGAGAAGAACTCAAAGTTAAAAACAATTTTTCCTGTGCCTCTGAAAATTTGATAGATGTTTTGACTTGTGTTGGTTGCGGTGAAAATTATATCGGTGAAACTGGAATGACATTACGTAAGCGTATGACCGTACATCGTCAACAGATAAGAGATCCGACAACACGCCAAATACCTCTCAGCGAACATTTAGATAAATGCGGAAAAGGAAGATTCAAAATATTTCCCATGTATAAATTTTCCGACGGTATAACGGAACAAGAACGGTTAAACAAAGAGGCTATGTTAGGAAGTATAAACCCAAACTAAATACGTAATTTATACGTACATTGGTTTCTATTTTTATTTGTTATATTTAACGTTTGTATGTATTTTTAGTAACGTCGCCGTAGTGCTACTTTCTCTTTTATTAGTGACGTTAGGTAACTACTAACAACGTCGCCAGTTTACTCCATGAATATCTGACAGTATAG
>MJUU01054492.1:33772-50362 GCA_002080025.1 Modiolus philippinarum | reverse complement strand
CCCGCTTCTTATTTATGTAAGACATCCAGCTTTTTTTCAAGAAAAAAGTACAAAAAGGAACTGCTAGATGACAAAAAATGACCTTTTCTTTTTGAAAGATAGAATTTAAATTCTACAAGCCAAAATGATCATTGTTTCTAGTTCCCTGTTTAAGAGCTAAGGTAAAACAGAGCTAACTTCTTTTTGCATTATGAATTAAGTCAGTTAATAAAAACATTGTTGGAGTTGGATCTGTGTGTTCTTTTGTTGAAAATGTTTACCAAATAGATATCTTAAGTCAATACATATATCAATGAGTTTGATTTCAAATTCCAAAAGAAAAAAAACATTTTTACATCCCGATACTTCTGATAATGACAGTGATTGTGACAATGTTGATAACGTTGGTGACGTTGGTGACAAGTTGAAAGATGAACTGGTTACAGACAATTTACCAACAGCAAACAAAGCACATGAAAAACATTTATATGTTGAAAGAGACTTGCATTCTTTATTTCCACCAAAAAAGAAAATAAAATGGCTAAGATTTACATTATAAATTATGTGTATATATTGTTTTTTTTTCTATTATCTGATACTCAAATAAAGATCTAAATTTACATCTGAAGTTTGTAAATTTTTTTCCCAGTTTTGTTGAAAATTCTGTTCCCAATCTTCAGTACAAACAGTCATGACAATAGTTACACGAGAATATTATATTACAGACTAAGGGAGATAATACAAACACACATTGACAGCACTCGATTCACTGGTCTGATGGATCTCTGTTTGTAATGACATATATTATTCAGTTTGAAATTTCATCAATTTATGTCTCTTCATATTCTACAAAAGGTGTTGGGGGATAACTCATTGTAAATGTTTCAGGAGTTTGAATGTAACAAATTGTTAGCTCGACAATACATGTCTCTTATCTACATTATACATTGTTATAATTGAATTCTGCAGATGACCATTTTGACAACTTATAAAAAAAGATTCTAACGATTTAACATTTAAAATGTTGAGCACTTACTACAATTAAAAAATGATGTGGTGCGTAACAGGATAAAAAAATTAGATGTCCCTAATCGGGTTAAAAAATGTGGATTCTTTTTAACCCGATTAAGAATGAGGTATACTTAAGCGACTTAAAAATGTGGATTCTTTTTAAGCCGATTAAGAATGGGGAATACTTAAGCGGCTTAAAAATTGAGGTACAGGGATAAAGATTACCGGCTTATCCAAGGATTATAGGATTAGCCAGATAATCCGGATTATCCGGATTAATTCTATTGTTCTGTCTTGTACCTCGTGTACCTCAATCTCGTGAGCCCATTTTATACTACTAACAGGCAATTCAACATTTGCTTTTGTGGTAAATAAAACAAATTTTATTTTCTTAGACCATTCATATATTTCCCATAAATCAGAATTTAAGTACTTTTTTTATTTCAATTTTTTTTAGAAGCTTGTGAAAATGATGCGTCGTCTACAAATAATTGAGAAAAACTTCTTGTATTGTTCACCATGTTTACCATGTCATTAATATAAATCTAAAAAGTAATGGCTCCAGGTGGATCTCCACCATTTATTAAGCCTTTTTTTAAACTACTGTTTTTAATAACGACAGTCTGATTTCTTTTATTCACATAATTTCAAAACCATTTTTGAAGATTTCCAGATACTAGTATACCATAACACAGAAGATTCAAAAGAGCATTTCATATTTTTTCTAAAGCCAGACAAATTTTATCATATAATTCAATTAATTGGTGAACAGTTGAGTGACCTTGACTGAAACCTTGTAAGTAGGTATCGATAAAATTATGATATAAATGTTTGAATATAATTTTTTCAAGATATTTTTCAACACAAGTAGTGAAATTGATTTGCAAGTAGTGGGGTCAGATTTAATACCCTTTTTGAATAACGGAATAACTAATGCAGACTTATAAGGACTAGGAAATAAGCAACTTTGTAACGAGTACTTAAATATAATATGCATTGATTTAAAGATGCTGGATGACGCATTTTTAAGCATAAGAAGGCTTATTCGGTTTGTCGTTTCTAACAGCTTTACCTAATAGGAGAATTTGAGTATATCTCTAACTTTGTCGACTGTTATCGAATGTAAGTGAATTGGGCACTTGTTTTTATCATTTTTGTATATTGGAGACAGAGCAGAAAAGTCAATTAGTATATCGGTCTTGGATGAATCTCTAAAAACAAGTAAACCTCTATTTGAATTCTCAAGAGGGGGTACATTTGTAGAAAATTCCCCGTTTTCGATTAAAATTTTGATCAGTTTCTTATAAAGACTTATCTTTGTTAAACTGTATTACTTCCCTTCAAAAAGAAATTGTTTAATAAAAGAAAAATATCAAGGATAGAATAGCACCATATGCACATTACTATGCCCATTGTTGTTTTGGCAAAATGCCAAACTTTGTTTCTTTTAATACTCTATACATTGTTTTGACGGGAATCCTAATAAAATCACGTGATCATATAACCTGCACATGCGGGTTTTAATATTTTATTATACAGTTTCAAACTACATATATATAAGTTAACTTGGAACATATTGAATCAAAATTCCAGGTAGGACGGAAATTGCCCTTATTGCAATAGACATCATTTTATCGACACCCGGAAGTGATCTGTTCTGGACAATCGAGTTGACTTTCGGTTATACAAGTTGAAGATGCCTCTTATGAAAGCCAGATATCAATTATTCATGTACTTGGAAAGACTTTTCCTAATTTAAAAGCGTTTTTCAATCAGGAATATAAGGATGATTTTAGTCAAAGTTGAAAACAAGAAATATATATAATTTATAACTTGTTTGCACGATAAATACATTATCATTACCTGTTGTCAATAACTGGATTTTGAAGTGGTCAGAGCAATAGGAATTGTAAAGGTCAAGCACATGAAATAGTATTTCAATTTCTCTTAGAAAAACAAACCGACGACAAATTACAAACTACACAGAGAAAAAATAAAGAAAATGTAAATATATTTACAATGAAGGGATATGGAGTAAATGCAAATGAGACAATATCTCTACAAATACATGGTGAAACCAAGCAATGGAACAACGCTTTTATTGTTGTTCTTCATCTTGAAGTCACCATGAGGCTGTTAACAATGAGCAATACTCATACCTCATGGCAAGTTCAAGACGGTCCCTAGCACCGGTTTAAGCGGAATTCATTGCTAATTGCTGAGCAACGCTACATCCATGTCTTTTTTCTTTTGATCCATGGATGCGGGATCGTCAACAAACATATACTGAACTGGCAAAGTGTTCTTACAAGCGCTGTCATCCATTGCCCGACAAAAAGACAAGTAGGAGACGATCACAACATATAAACAACCACAGGGCACTCATCGAGCCAATTGTAAGAAAACTTGGCATAATAAAATCATGAGACATGGGCACAATAAACAGGTGGTCAGAAAAAGCAAATTTAAATTACAAAAAAATAAAAATCCGAAATTTGAAAGAATGATAGTGCATCATGTGAGAAATTCTCGCAAGAACAAGTACACCATAACTAAAATGTATATAGAGCATACATCTCTCTCAATATATGTACAAGCAATAAAGTACACAAAACAGAAACATGGACAAAACATATACAAAAAGCTGGAATTCATAGAAAAATATAAAAATAATGATGCATATATTACGCTAGTACTTTGAAAATGTGTGCTACAATTATCTCAAATAAAATTCAACAACCATTAAAAGAAACGATTTTTGTAAAATGCAAAAATTATGACGATCTTAAAATATATTTATGCCTTGATAATATTTAATAATCCTCATCTTAATTTAGGTAAACCAGGACTTTTGACTTTAATGGTAAGTGTACAGTTTTCTTTTTTAGTAGAAACTTCCTTTTAAAATTACATGTCAGCAAAACTGCATACACTCAAACTGTCAGTAAACAAATATTGAACAAATTTCATTTTCTTGAAAAGCTTATATTTATGTGTTTTCTATCACTTCGTGAAAATTTTTGAAATGAAGCTATTAGGTGGATATAGAATTCAATTTCAAAACTAATTCCTGTGAGCATCCATATACTAGTATATATACCAATTCTACCAAGTGTTTGTTCTTTGACATTACCTCAATTTTTGGTTCCATTCTAACTTTCAATTTTAGAAAACTGAAGAAGTTTTTAATCGAGGTCTATGTCAATTTCATGAAATGACAACAATTAAGTCTAGTCTAACTTACACTTTAAAGCCTTGTACTGTTTCTTTTTCATATATTGCAACTTTTAATGTAGAGTAAGATGTCCAAAATCCCGTAGGAAACGGATTTTCTGAAAGGATTCGTCAAATAGTTTGATCTCTTATTTAGAATTATATAAACTACACTAAATGAAGTAATTTTACAGTGTATTGAAGTACTTATTATTTAATAACAGCCCACTTGCATTTATATAAAATCGGAAGCTGGTAGGAATATACAGTTTCTACAACGAGAACTAAGTTGATTATGAAATTTCTCACATCGAGTTAAATAAATTTTGCTAATGTTTGAAAACGAGGCTTGCCGAGTTTTTAAACATTTGACAATTTATTTTAACAATTTTTCACACGCTCTCGTGGGTAGAAAACCAATTTTTTACATTGTTTGTTTTGTCAATAATAATTCAGATATTTTCAAATACATAAATTGCGTAAGAATATGAAGTAAATGGATATGAGACCAGATCATAACACATATGTTTACTCCAACTACAATAAATTTTAATGAGGTTGATAACCATTTCGGAAACCAATTCCTCATCAGCAGCAGTAGAGCCAAAACACAGGAAATCAACAATATCAAACGAAATCCGAATAATCAGTAATATTATACAATTGATTACTTCCATTGAGGTTAATATAAGGATCTATCATTCTAAGAGAAATGACATTTACCGAGGCTTTAGCCGAGGTAAATATCATTCCACTTGGAATGATAGATCCTTATATTAATTGAAATGGAAGTCATTCATTGTTTTATTATATGACATATTTTATTTGCATATTTTTGTTTCTTTGAATTCAAAATTATATATAAAAAATTATTTAGCTAATGTTAATACATCTTTTCTCCAAGTATTAGACACAACAAAAACAAGTTTTGACATTAAATGTAAATATGTGTAAGCTACGTATAAACTGCAGAGAGTTGGTCTACAAACTATTAAAACTTGACATTTACCTGAGCTAAATATACTTTTGGCTAATTGTCAGCTGTTGGAAACTTACGATATCCTATGCTAATATAGTATTTGCACATTGCCAGCTGTTGGAATGTTATATTAACCTGACATACTTTTCATAGGGGATTATAATGTTTTGTCAAAAGTGGTTGCTAAGACTTTAGCCAATGAAATTTAAACAGAATAATCAGTCATATAATAAAAAATAATGTTTACCGGGCGGGTCTTCACATTCATGTTAATTTTCAGCATGACCGCAACGGAAAATGCACGAACGAGAGGCTCTCAAGAGCCTGTATCGGACACCTGGTCCCGACTTACATAGACAGTCTTTGTTTAAGGATCTAAAACTTTTGTTAAACTGAGAGGATAAGACCTTTGAATGAGGTTCAGTTGGGACAAAGTTTGCTTCATGTTTTTTTTTTCAGGGAAGCATTCAAGGACTTTTGTGATTCCAATGGACTAAGCAGTTGCAGAGGGGAAGGTATTTGAATGTGTTTTCCAAAGGGGTCCAATGTTAAATTATGTTTACTTCTTGTATCATTTTGTGATATAGCGAGGATCTGAAAAAACACCTTTCTTGTAGGGAACCATCCAAGAACTGTTGTGGGCATATTTGCTTCAAATTCGTCGTTTTAGAAACTAAAGCATTGTGGATAAGAGCGCACAGCAAAATATTCTGATTGGGTAAGAACGTAAATAACGTAACGTCATTTGAAAAAAAAACGTCATAGTAACTTCGGTATTAAGTTATTTGTTGAAAAATCGATTGTTTGTACACCAAAATTTATAATACTATCACAATTCCCTCAATTTCCTTATTTTTTGAAACGGCGAATTGGCTCAGCAGTTTCAGAGGAGAAGATTTTTAATGTGTTTTCCAATAGAATCAAATGTTAAACAGTGTTCTGCGCTATCAGCTGTCTTGGATATAGCGTGGATCTGAAAATCATCTTTTCGGAAGGGACCATCTAAAGACTATTGTTGCCAAGCTTAATTCCAATTTTCTCAACAATGTCGGAGAAGATTTTAGATTTTTTGAACCTGTTTTCCCATAGGGTCTAAGGTTAAAACTATGTTCCTCACTAGCAGCCTCATTGGGAATAGCATGGACCTGAAAAACAACTTTTTGGCAGGGACCATCTAAGGACTATTGTAGCAAATTTTGGTTCCACTTGGCTAAGCAGTCTAAGAAAAAATCTTTGAATGTACTATCAAAAGGGTCCAATATTTATACGTCGTTTCCCATTGCGGCCATTTTGATATAGCACGGACCTAATAAACACTTTTCTTGCAGGGTACCACCTAAGAACTATCTAGACCAAGTTTGGTTCCAATTGGATTAACAGTTTCAGAAAAAAGATCTCTGAATAAGTTTTCGCATAGGGTCTAAAGTTTAAATTATGTTCCCCGCTGACAGCAATCTTGGATATAGCTAGGACCTGTCAAACACCTTTTTGCAAGGAACATCTATTGAAGGAATATTGTGGCCAAGTCTGGTTTCATTTGGCTTTTCAGTTTCAGAGGAGATCTTTAAACGTGCATTTCCGTAGGGTATAACGTAAAACTATATTTCCGCTGGCGGCCACCTTTGATACAACGCGGACCTGAAAAAAAAGTTTTTTGCAGGGACCATCCAAGCACTGTTGTGGCCAGCTTTGCTTCCAATTCGCTCGGCAGTTTCAGAAATGAAGATCTTTGAATGTGGTTTACCATAGGGTCTAATGTTAAAACTACGATTACGCTGTCAGCCATCTTGGATATAGCTTGGAGCTGAAAAAAAAAACAAAAAAAAACGATTTTTGCAGTCGACCAACCAAGGACTATTGTAGCCAGTTTGGTTCCAATTGGCTCAGCAGTTTGACAGGAGAAGGCCTTTTTATATGTTTCCTAATCATGTCGATAGGTTATCTTGGATATAGCCTGGAGCTGAAAAACACCTTTTTCAGCTCAACTCGCTAATGCCAGGGTTTAACTTTTCATTAAGAGATCTTCTCCTCTGAAACTACGGGGCCAATTGGAACAAGAGATTACCACACTAGTTCGTAGGTGGTCCCATGCAAAAAAGGTATTTTCAGGCCAAAGGCACGGAAAATAATTTTAACACTGAACCCTTTTGAAAAACAAAGTCTATGATCTTCTCCCCTGCTACTGCTGAGCCAGTTGGGACCAACTTTTTCATAACAGTCTTTAGTAGTTCCCTGCGAAAAATGTGTTTTAGGTCTGGCGCTATATCCAAGATGGACTCCAGCAGTAAACATAGTTTAACATTGGACCCTATTGGAAAACACATTCAAAGATCTTCTCTGCAATGCTTAGGCCAACTGGAACCAAATTTGGCCATAATAGTCCTTGGATGGTCCCCTGCAGAACAAGGAACAAACTTTGACAAACTGAAACACATTCAAAGGTCTTTTTCTCTAGGACCGCTAGTCAATGCGGAACCATAGTTTAATTTAGATCCTTTAACAAAGACTGTCTATGTTAGCCAGGCTTGTGGTTAGCTATAAAGTCACTTGAGAGCCTCTTGTTTGCAAAGGGGCATCTAAGGACTATATGTGTTGTTCCAATTTGCTCAGTAGTTTCAAAGGAGGAGAATTCGGTTCTTCAAATTCGAAAATCCTTGAGTGGTGGTAAGTGTTTTGTAAATTGCACCGCCTGGTCAATGATTTCTAATTATCAGTGTTGGAAAATTTTCTCAGTTGAAAACAAGGCATGTTATGTTTCACATGCTTAGGTCCTAGAAAACTTTTAAATGACTTGAGAAGACGGCATACAGTTCAATAGGAAACGAGTTTTACTTCCATCATGTAGTGCTACAGGAATTCCGTTATGACGTCGCAATGGCCAACAAAAAAATAAATAGATGAAATAAATAAATACATAGATAAAAATGAAAAAAAAAACTCCAATATTATCGTTACACATGAAAAAAAAAGAGAAGTCATATGCTATAGGACTGGAATTGAGTCATAAGACTCGATAACTCTTAGTGTTGCCATGTGAATGTGAATTTACATCTCATGATCATGATCCATAGTTTATAGCTTTAATCAAACAATTCAAATTCTTTTGTGATTTTTTTTTACATTTTAAATTGTTATAATCTGAGGTCTGATATCTAGCAGCGATAAAAGAAGGTGAATGCTTTTTTTAAAAAAATACCTATGATATAAAAACATTTTTACTTAGAAAAAAAAAACAACATAAATTCAATTTTTGTACTGATATTTTTGTATCCAATTGTTTTTTATGTGACACCACAAAGACAAACAATATAAAATTAAAAGAAGAAATAGAATATTCATTGTAAAAATTTCGTATATTACATGGGAAATTGGAATAATCATGAACATAGAGTGTTGAACTACAGTTGGATGCAGTCATAACCTCTCACAAAGTTAACTTAGAACTGTTCTAATGACTGCTCTAAGTTAACTTAGAACTGTTCTAAAACAGTTCTAGAGGTGCTATAGAAAAGTGTTCTAATAACAGTCATTGTCAAGAACTGTTCTAAAAGCAGTCATAGAGTAGAACTGTTCTAAAAGCAGTCATCGAGTAGAACTGTTCTAAAAACGGTCATAACCTGTTCTAAAAGCAGTCATTATCTTCCGTATGACTGCCTTTAGAACTGTTCTAAGTTAACTTAAAAAATGACCGTTTTTATGACAACTTTTAGAACTGCTCAGTTTTATGACCACTTTTAGAACTGATCTATTTAATGACTGCTTTTAGAACTGTTCTAAGTTAACTTAGAAAATGACCGTTTTTATGACCGTTTCTAAAACTGTTCTACGTCTGCTCTAAGTTAACTTCAAGTTAACTTAGAATTTTTTCTAGCTGTACAAATTATCCGATTCTTGACAATAATAAGGGAATTTTTGCCTTCGTACTGATTCCTTTGAAAGCAGTTCCAAAATTATTTCCGTCACTTCGGAATATTATTTTTGTTCGGGACGCCTGATTACATCTAGTATCTGTATATGTTGCATATCAATATCAGATGTTAAAGTAGAAAAAAATTGTCTAATTGTCCGCTTTGCTAGTCCAGTATTAGCATTGTCCGTTTTGCTAGTCCAGTTTAAGCATTGTCTGTTTTGCTAGTCCAATATTAGCATTGTCTGTTTTGCTAGTCCAGTATAAGCATTGTCTGTTTTGCTAGTCCAGTATTAGCATTGTCTGTTTTGCTAGTCAAGTATTAGCATTGTCTGTTTTGCTAGTCCAGTATGAGCATTGTCTGTTTTGCTAGTCCAGTATTAGCATTTTTTTTTGCTAATCCAGTATTAGCATTGTACGTTTTGCTAGTCCAGTATTAGCATTGTCTGTTTTGCTAGTCTACTGTTAGTTCACATTCAATGACATTCATAACAGTAGGATAAACATCATATACAATCTATTTTTATGAATATAAACAACAAAAGAAAAATACCATTAAAGTGTATTCCTCTTTACCTTTAAATTCAGAAGCAAATATATTTTCAAATACTTGTGCGAACATCTTGAAACTATTACACATTCTTTCTCTCATCATGTAGAGACCATTCTAAAAAAATGAATAATTTTTGAACACTTAACCTTTTGTGCTCCTACCTGTAAAATGTGGTAAGCCTTTCCAATATTTATGACTGTAAACAACTCTCGAACAATTCCATTCTGAGAGCAGTGATTCTTTGCATTTTGTTTTCTTATATATTCAACAGAACCTGTTGCTGCTTCTTTAAAACGTGAAGTTTTGTGTTCTCGACATTTTCCATTAAAATACATAAAAGGACCGATATTGCTAAAATATCCAAGGAGCTTAATAGAATTACATAAAAGTGGCGCAATTCTTCTGTTGTTAAGTATACAATTTTATATATTTTTTAAAATCAGGTACCTGATGACTTGCGGACAGCAAAATATAGACTGAATATCTTTGGATCTGGAGGTTTGAACTTCACCACAGGGAAAATTCTGTATGTTAAAACAAAGGCGATTTCAATTTTCATTCAAACAGATAAAGCAACATATACACCTGGGCAAACAGGTACTTTTTTTGTTGCATTATATTTCAAGATATTCGGAACACAACAATGCATGTACACTTCAATTAATTTAGGAACTTCAAGAGACATGCATTGTTTTAAAAAAATACAATTTTATATTTTTTGGTCGTCCGTGGTGACATCGGCTATTGCATGCAATTGCAAATCTAGGTATAATTGAATTTTTATTGTCTTTTACAATATGAGTTTTGTGTGTCACCATTTTTCTCAGACTTTTTTTCCGCTTCCATATATTGTTATATAACAACTTGTAAAGAAATACAACAGTTGATGTATACAATTCCAGAGTTGTAGATTTTCAATTCATCGGCAAACCGACGCAAGAACGAGGAAAAGGAGAATTCTAAAATCGTAAAACCAAAATAACGGAAATTCACATCCAGCAAGAATTGAGACAGTATGACAAAGACAAAACAAATAAACAATAATGAACATGAACAAAGGAGAAGTGGCTATATTATATACTCATTTAAATATCTATAATCTGATTTGTTCAAGTCATGTCACATGACATTTGAGATTTTGCTGGGTCAACCGGCTAGCGTTGGGTCGCATGGGAAGGTCAACCAGTAAACAAGAAAATTCGATATTATATAACAGTTACCACCCTAGATAGTGTTTGACCAAGCGGTTTCTCTCCCTTCGAAATTAAAGTCACCCTCGAGCAAGATCTCGGGTGACCTTAATATCTCGGAGAGAGAAACCGCTGGGTCACACAAAATCTAGGATGGTTATTGTATATTATTGTTCTATATGTATGGAAAGGTCGTGATATATAATTAAAGCATGTTTAACAACCAAATGACTAAATACCGAAGTTTCTGTGAATTAAAATTCTGCATATACGCATTTCGACAACTTATGTCACTTCAGTGCAGATAAAATCTAAACGTTTGGAAGACCATAAACTTCAAAGGTGTTCAAAACTGATAGAGAACAAATAACCAATATGATCTAAATGTAAAGTTAAATTAAATTCAGCTAAGGACAGAGCTTTGCATGAGGGAGATACGCCTTAGTTTTCAATAAAATTTACAAAAATTTTGATATTGTAAGGTTCCAAATAGAATCGGCTTTCGGCTTTCGGGTAAAAAACAAACAAACGAGTGAAAAACCATGAATTATATTTTGGTAAAAAGAATTACATTTTTTTTAATTAAAACTATAATTTTTCAATGACTGACTTAAGTTCTAAATAACCAAATATATAGAGTAACACCAAAAACGGAAAAACTATTCAGAAAATTCCATCATCCCAAGATATATTGTGGCACATCATTTTGCGATAGAAAGCACGAACAAACCACTAAAGAAAAAATGCAAATATTTTTTGCCTGTTTTTTACAGCATAGATGGATTTGATAGAACAATAATATTTTGTTAAACCTGAGCAAAGACAGTGATGTCCTTCAATTATGTCCTCTCATTATTACATTTTATTGTTTTTGCCTGTTTATTAAAGCATAGTTTGCTTCGAGAGAAAAATCAAAGACAGTAATGTGATTCAAAATATGTTCACTTTATATTAAAATGTTTTTTCCCACCTGAATACGTTTGAATATGTAATCAATCATGTTTACTGTAAGCGAAATGATGTACGTATGATTTTAAAGTTAATAGAATTCTTGTATCAAAAATGACCAAAGCAAAAAAAGAAATAATATAAATGAATAAAAAATGTAAGAAATAAAATATTTGAACTTACACTCAAGGTGTTTTTGCTTTGTATTTTTTAGTTCGTTTTCGGGCATTTGCAATGTATCCGAACCTTACAGTATTTGATGGACCGATGGATATTGAAATTCGGGTAAGTTGGTCAGCTTTTAATTATTATAAATATTCCTTTGCTTTCTATGTAATGCATCCTTGACAGTGTTACTTAAGAGTTATCGAAAATAGATGCACATGAAACGTTAAAGGACTATGAAAGTTATTATGGTACTTGGGGGACGACCATTTGATTTTCAGGAGGGCGGTTGGGAGATTTTGCCTCATAAAAGTATTTATTTTCATTTCCATCTCGAACAAATTATTTATTTTCATTACATTTTACATCAAACTATTTATTTTCGTTTGCAGCATTTTTTTCGTTAGATGGAAATTAGAGTTAATTTATTTATCTTCATGACAGACAGGATTATATATTTATTTTCACTGACTCCAAGATCAAATATTTATCTACAAAACTACAAAAGATCCGAGGGTATTCACCATACCAGTAACCAACACTTCGGTACTGGCCTGAAAACCGACTTTATTTGAAAACTTACTTTACCTATATTGAAAGGAATTTGTGAAAACTTACCTCTGTTCTAAGTTTAATTTTGACTTTTCTATTTATCTCCTCTTGGTAATTGGTTCCCTATTAGCTTTTTATACTGTGGAAATATTTTTATTGATAATCATGAATTTTCGTGGTTTTCATAAATATCAAAATTTCAAGGGTACTTACAATGGCGGTTTCGAGTTCTATACATTAAAACTCTAAGGAAAATATGCATTTCGTTGGGAGCATCATGTCTGTGTAAGAGCGAAGCACAAAATCCGCGAACATTGGAACCCCACGAACAATAAAACTTTCATAGAATATTTTGGTTGGTGGATTTCAAAATGTTTTGATTTGATCTGCATTGAAGAGACGAAAATTGTTGAAATGACCATTTGCATTCACATGTTGAGAAGTGGTGCACCTTAATCTTAGTGTGCATAACGTAACATGCATAATTTTGCATGAATAAATAATTGTTATACATACAGATACACAAGGCCGTTTGTTGGTGCCATGAATAAAAAAAATCCGAAATGGATAATATTTTGTTGAAAAGAATATTTTCGGTTTCAAATTAAATTTGAACTGTCTAAAAATTTAACCGGATAACACTTTCCTCAGCGTAGTGATTGCTGACCCTTGAAATAGTCCATCTTCAATTAAGAAAAAGTAGCACTACTTTCTATTATTATAAAATTAATTTTTCAAATAATTTTTATATAGCTTGTAATACATAATTCAGTATTGAAATGTTAATTGTTGTGTTTTTTTATTTATTTAAACATTGTTGTACAGAAAAAACTCCAGAAATTAATTATTCTTATCCTTTTTTGACCAGGACCCAAACAAAAACAAAATCAAACAATGGTTAAAGGTTCAGGATGTCAGTGGTGTGATTGCAAACTCAATGGCTTTGGATTCTCAGACTGTTCTTGGTGACTGGAAGATCACAGTTACTTCACACGTAAATACTTGAGTTGTATATTTTTTTTTCTCTAATGATATGTCAAGTTTAAACCGGTTTTGACTCGTTAGAGAAATTTTCTTCATTTAACGTATGTTGAATAAAGCTCCGTGATATTTCCCGCCAAGTCTATTCGGAATACAATTCTCGGTGTTTATCATTGATCATTAGAGAAAAAGATTACACCACTTTATCCCGTTTATTACCATATTTTATCCACTCTCGATAGTTAAATTTAAAAATTTTAAAATGCTCGGCAAGCCTCGCAATTAAAATTATAAAATTTAACTATCTCTAGTGGATAAAATATGGTAATGAACGGGATCTTGTGGTGTAATCTATATTTATATAATCGAATGAATGAATCATGGATAAACTGTAAAGCTTGAATTTGCACATTATTCGTATTATTTTTACTCCATAAAGCGAAATAATTTTAGAGGCAAGTCTTTCAACATGATTTGCTCTTTTTTTACATTTCGTAACGCGAGTTACAGTAATTTACTGATAATATATATGAATATAAAATCGTCTAAGAAGTATGTATGTGAATATGTGCTTATACGATCCCTTAAAAACCACTAATATATTGGTCTGTTGGAAGGGAAAAAACAAACATATATATATTTGTTCGTCTGGGAATATACAAATATTACAGACTTATATTTTCTTAAATCTTCCAATGTTTCAAAATGAATACTATTTTTTAGATAAGAAATTCCTGGGAAATTATTCCGTCCCTCAGCCGAGTACGAAAAACATAAAACGCATCATTCTCTTCCTATTCCAAAGACTACTCAATTCTTAAATGGGCACACATTCCACCCAACTGTGAATCAACCAATTTATACACGATTGATGACTCTGTGTAATCTTTTTACTTATCAAATTACCGGTATTGTGGACATGGTTGATGTCCTCGTTTGTGCACTCTTAACGCCTATTTATTTTATTTTATATCAGAAAGTAGAGAAGAGATATTTAATATTGGACTGTGTTTTTCTCTTTTTGCCCTTGCTGTCCAAGCGGGATTTTGTTAGTGGGTTGTTAGGAACGCGTTGCTATGTCCATGTTAGGAAGATTCCTTATCTTCATACAAATCTTTTATTCACCTGAGTACCCTACTCAACTGCATACTTCATTTTTATACACTAACAAGGTGGCACTTTCGTAACGGGTTTTCCAGTATTTGATTCAAGTTGCGCTGACGATATGTGTTTCTTCGACATTGGACTTGCATGCAATATTTAAGTATGATGTTCCTCAGTGGAAAGATGAGTTCAACAATATGATAATATCACATCCTAGAACTCTTACTCAGTTGGTGTTTGACTTCAGACGATATATATATATATACATAGAAAACATAAAACAAAGCAACAACACCAATACTACCGTTGTGCTACATCCAATCGGATACATACAATGTGACCTAATTATAGACTTCAAAATAGAAAAAAAGTAAACACAACATTAAAATAACTGTTTTTGTTTCGAAACCTGTCCAGTTCTTCACCAAAACACAATTAAAAGGTAAAATTACAGTTAAACAAAACCTAATCACAAAGACAAAACTAAATTTGTATACAAAGTATTGGGAGCTACATGTTGGATACTGTTAATAACAGATGTAACATTTAAACGGCAAAACACTGTCATTTTCCGTTCATTGAAACTAAGCAAACACTCTAACAAAATTATATTTATGTTAAAAAAAAAAAAAAAAAAAAAAAGAAAAAACGATTTGTTTCATTTTATTCAGCTTGAAAAGCTTAAACATTTTATAAAGGTCCAATAACGTATCATTTCAAACACAAAAATACACAAAGACTGCCATATTTTACAAATATGCTTTATAGGCAGTTATACAACTATGAATTTTGTAGAAAAAGTCCAAAACGCTAAAAAATCCCATTTTCACGAAAACGCCCAATTGCGATATATCGAAGGCATTTTTAAAGAAAGTTTCTTTTTGGTCCATATATGTGTTTAGACAGACATATTTGGGGGATTTGTAAGCATCATTTTCTTGTGGTAGGGATAAAATTTTCGGTATTTAGAGCATTTGACATATATAACGATTAAACAGTGAACGTTGGACAAATCTGAAATGTAGAAAATTCCCATTTTTCATCAAATTTGGGCAAAATATTGAGTTTAAGTCAACAAATAGTGGTTAAAATACCATACATGATTTTAATTCGTGCAACATTGTCATATACAAGGTATAATATATAATACACATTTTTGTGTTCTGTTTATTTTTATGCGAACAAAGACATAAAATGACAATTTAAGGGGAAATTTGTTGGGTGAGGGTAAAATTTTCGGTATTAACAGTCACCTTAAACACTCCTTGATTTTCTAGATACTGCTTAAAAACAACTTATGTATCCCTTAGGAAAAATAATTGGCATATCTGCAGATATATCCTCCAGATTTGCAACATTGCCATGTACAACACACAATTTGCGTGTTCTGGTAATTTTTATACGAACATAGGCAGAAATTGACAATTTTAGAGTAAATTTGTTGGGGTAGGGATAAGTTTTATGGATGTTGGAAGCTTATAATACTTCTACATTGCTTTAATTTGTACTATTTGTAAAGAAGATATTAAGTACTTTCATTATATACCCACTTTTCATGAATTTGAAGCATCCATAGATAAGATGAGAGAACTAGAGGCTCGCAGACTCAGCCTTTATCGCTCCCCTGACAAAATACTTCTCAGCCATGCATGACCAAAAATGATGTTTTTTTACCAATGGGGTCTAATATTTATCTATGTTCTCCATTAGCACCTATGTTTTTGTCCTACTGAAATATATAAACTTTGCAAAGGACCTTCTTTACATAATTCCAAAACAGTTTCATAGAAGATAATGAAATTGTGATTTTTTCCATCAAGTCCAATGTTGCAACTACGTTCCGTGCTGGCCGCCAAGTTTTTTGTCTTTGTACACCATCCCTATAAATTTTGATTAAGTTTGTTATAGCGGCAATGTATTTTATCAGATCAAAACAATATGAGCAATCTTTGTTAAAGACTTCTACTCCATCATTCCTGTGAAGTTTGGTTGAATTTGCTTCAGTTGT
>MJUU01054492.1:0-25122 GCA_002080025.1 Modiolus philippinarum | reverse complement strand
CAAGATGGCTGCCAAAATACGTCAAAATTTCAACATTGTCGGAATTCAACGAAAATTGATTTCTAGGTAGATTTTGAGGCTGCGAACAAGATGGAATCATCGAATTAGTTGTCTGGGGTATCATCGGCTATTGCTTGCAATTGCAAATCTAGTTCTTCTTCTTTTTTTTTCTTCCAATAATTGTTGTCCGAGCGATTATTTTTTAATGACTGGACCAATTGATTTCAAACTTTGCACAAAGTTGGACCACCATTTGAAGTTGTATGCTGTGCGTTTGAAATGATAAAAATGGCTACCATTTTCAAGATGACTTCCGAAATACGTAAAGAATTTCAACATTGACGGATTTCAACAAAAATACTTTCTGGGTAGATTTTTAGGTTACGAATAAGGTGGAATCAGCGAATGGGGAGTCTGGGTGACATCGGCTATAAGTTGCAATTGTAAATATAGTTCAAACTGAATTCGAGTTAGTCAGTTTGAACTTGCTTAGTTTGCATTTGAGAAAGATTTTTATGTCCTAACGTCATAACAAAGCGGATTACAATTCGCATTGAAATACGCATAGTGTCCCAACATCAATTGACGTTAATGTGAATTTGATATTTACGCTACGAATAAGTCTGTTTGAATTGGAATGGGCAATCAAATTCTTTAACGCCTTTGAAGTTACGGTCTTCCAAATATTAAGATTTTATCTGTGCTGAAGAGACATAAGTCTTTCTCATATAGAAACATGTGAAATCTTGTATCACGACTATTATAAGGTTTTTGTTTTGTTTTTGTTTGTTTTCTTTTTTTATAAATGACGCTGTCTTTTCACGGATTACACTTTAGCCCATACAGGACCTCTTTCAACTCCAATATGTTTAACATACATTTTCGTACACATAGGTAATCTAATAAAATCTGAAAGTACGAAATAATGCAAATTGTGACTTATTCATAACAAATAACTAAATACCAAAATTACTGTGAATTTATTTTCTGCATATGGGCATTTCGACAACTGATGTCCCTTCAGTGCAGATAAAATCTGAACTTTTGGAAGACCATACATACTTATAGAGAGCAAATGATCAATATGATCTAAATGTAAAGCCAAAAATCATCTAAGGACAGAGTTTTGCATGAAGGAGACACTCCAGAGTTTCAACAAAATGTACAGAAATTTAGATATTGTAAAATTGCAAATAGAATCGGCTCTCAGGTCAGTACCGAAGCACCGTAGTATATGGTCTTTTAAAGAAAGAGTTGTCGGCACATATATCTAAAAATTCCGTGAATTATGACGAATAATTGTTTTCCCCGTTGATGACGCAAAAATTGGTAGCTATCTTGTACTCTCATATCATATTTGCTAATTTAACACTTATTGTTTAGTTTAGGCTTTTGTTTTCTATACTATGTGTCTTCAAGTTCTGTATATAGTGTTTGGAAACGGAAAATAAACTTGATTAAGGCAATCCCGTGATCACCAGAAATTAAAATATGAAAAAGAAAGGAAATTGGGTAAATGTCAAGGAGACAACATCCCATATCCAGGTTAAAACGACCGAAAACAAACCATGCTTTAATCTCCCGAAACGTAATTGTGACTTGCAGAAAGTAAATTACATTATTGTCCGATTGGTATTTTGTTAATCCAACATTAGCAGTTATCATTCAGAAACCAACCAAAGTAGACCACTTCGACCGAATGCAGAATAAATATTATTGCATGACTGTAAGAGTTTAATATATGAAGAGTCAATTCAATATGACAGTCCTTTCAAGCAAAGAAATTTACATAAGCTATTATTACAGGACCATAGGGTCTGTAAGTCTCGTCATGTGACACAGAGAAATCACGATAAAATCGTAATTTGAAAACATTTCCCGCCAAAATATGACGTTTGAGGATTATGACGTTCAAAGTTTTCGCTTGAAACGTCATATATTTTTGTTAAAAATGCAACTTCCGGGTTAAACTTATGTGCCCGGAAGTTTCAAAATTGAACCAGACTTACAGGACCATTGCGGTTGAAAATTTTTTCCGATGTTTTTGCACCTGCTGCTTGAAAATTCTGTTTGGTGGTCTTGTCATTACTTTCATTTCATAAAGTTAGGAGTATATTGTATAAGAATTTACTTCTTTATCCGATATTGAAATTACTTATAGTTTTCCCTTTCAACTCAATAAAATATATTTTTTAAATGTTTTAATTATTATTACAGATTATAACATGCCATTTTTCATCTCACATCCTTTATCAGCCGTAGGTCGTACTATCAGCCCGAGAGTCGTTAGGCTCGATGGATGATTTTATGACCGAGAGCTGATTAAAGGATGTGGTATGAAAAATTACATGTAATGATATTTTTATCCGGCATAAACTTCAACTGTAAAAGAAATTTTCAGTTGAAAAAATATATTCATACCTAAACGCAGTACTTAGTACATAAATGCAGTACTAGTTTTTTGTTATAATATTTGATATGACAATATCGTGTACAATGTTTTACGGAAATACACGAACTTGCGTGTGATAAAGCTTTCGAGTAGTTACAGAAAGGCATGCGATAATTACCGGAAGCAGTTGATAACGATGTCGTATCAGCCCGCTTCGTCAATTTTAGTTGAATTCATCTACATTTATAGTTTTATCTAGGGGTAAAATTTTATGCATATTTTAATTAAGTATACAATAATCTAGAAGACCATAGCATTATGTTTCAAATGGCAATCTTTTGAATTAATATTGATAACGGTTTTTTGTATATATTGTTACATGTATTTCATCTATACAATAAGATTGTTTTCATTTCTGTAGGCAAATACTGAGGCAACAAGCCAGAGGGAAGACCAAATTAAAAAAAAACGAAAAAAAAACAACAAAAAACAAAAACAAAAAACAAAAAAAAAGACAAAAAACAAAAACAAAACCCCAAAACAAATAAAAAAACAATGGTACAATTCTTAAGGTAGTAGATATATGTTAAGGAAGATAACTCTTTAAATCAGTAGGGTGTTTGAAACAAGTGGTTTCGTCGATGACTTTAAAGCATTGATATGAAAAAGAATAGAATCGTCGATGTTACTAGGAAGGTAATATATATTTATGAAAATGATCTTCACAAAAATGTAAGTGATTTTTAAGAGTTATGTCCCATAATCTTGGTCTACCTCCTTGAATCGTTCAAAAAAATATTTATTAGAAATATTTGCAAACTCCACAGGTACCATGATAACAAACTCATAAGGTATACGTTTCGATATTAACAAAATTTTACAATATTTAAGTTCCAGATCTGCTGTATCATTTTATGAAATATTTAATAACACAGTCATTGATATACAATTTCGGAATCACTTATCTAGGAAAACATTGATATACAAGAATGAACAACCTTGCCTTGAGGTAGTTCGACACTAATACACGGCGCATTCGATTGGCGCATTTGCGAAACACGAGTCGGATGTGGAATTGACTTGATTTTCAAACCGGAATATTCCTGTATTGGCCTATTCACTGTGACGTCATTATAGATTGGCATACACTTTCCCGCGAATTAGCTCCCTTTCCCGTAAATATTGTCTATTTCGTAAACTATATAAAATATCTCTCTTAATCGAACGGTGACATATAGATTTTTTCAGCTAAACAGATAGCTTAAGTGTATATCTCTGAAATATGAAAAAATAAAAACAATCTGTCTGATATTTATTTTACATGAAAGATAAACAATCAGCATGTTATCACAGTTCCCTATATATTCTTTGTTAATATTGCTGAAAAATACCACCGGTCCATAAATTGTCATTTGGCCCGAATTGTCATGAACTATTTGATATATTATACTTCAATTCATTATTTTTTACCAATTTCATCAATATACCTTTCTCATGTCAATAAATTTCTGCATTGACCGAATTAAATAGGCTATAATAGTTTTATTATTTTCCAATTTCTCAGATTTTATTATTAAATCAATTTTTTTTATGATGTTTGTTGATTTATGGTTTGCTATTATTATCATTTGTATTTACTTTTCTAGTAATGGAACAAACAATATGTCTGTTTTGTATATTAGAATTAGACAAATTGTCATATTAAAGAAATTTTTACGTTTGATTAAAAAAAAAACTGTAAAGATCATTTATAAGTGGTATGTCAATACGTATAATCAATTCATAAAGTAAATTCGTATTTTATCCCTTATTATGTAATTACTTATATATTTTTATGAGAGGTCAATACATAGAGTCAATTCTTCAATTTATTGACAATTCTAAGGAATATACAAAATCATATGTCCAAAATTTAACAAATCACAGGAGTTAAAAAAATATTAGAAAATAATAATTATCTATTATGGACTTTTCACGAAGTCAGTATGTTATATATAGACCTGTTAGGTTTATATTGACCGAGAACGAAGTTGGCCTAATTATCATCCCTCGACTCAACTTTGCACGAGACGAATTCGAGGGCCAATATGAGTAGAGGGATGATAACAAGGCAAATATAGAAATTACCATGTATTAAAATATTTTTGAAATACTTCCGACAACATATTATTACCAGAATTAAACAGTCGATATTTTCCCGGGGTCTGGAAATATCGCCTGTTTACTACTGGTCATATTAAGCATTGAATCTTTTCTAAGTATGTAATAAATAGTCAAATTCGTTGAATAGCTGCAACATGTAAATATATACTCTTTCTATTAACAGTTACACATATGGCAAGCCTGTTAACGGTACAGTCACAATAAGAGCTACAACGGATCACGTACCATGGAATGCACCAATTATTGAACTTTCAATGAGAGTAGGTAGCTTTATTTATACATGAACAAATAAGGGGATATGAAGTAAATGTACATGTGACAAAATCCCTATAAATAGATGGTAAGATTTAATATTCTTATTCTTCATCTTGAAGTCACCATGAGGCCTTCAACGAAGAGCAAACAATCCTACATGTTGTGTACCTCATAGTAAGTTTAAGACGACCCCTTGCACCGGTTTGAGTGGAATTCACTTGCTAAATGTTGAACAACGCTACATCCATGTAGACATTTTGTCATGGACGCGGAGTCGTCCACAAGCATAACATATCGGGCAAAGAACTCTTTCAAACACTGTCATCTGTTCCAAGCATAACATATCGGGCAAAGTACTCTTTTTCAAACGCTGGCATCTGTTTCCCGACAAACAGACCAATAAACAATACAACATATAAACGGTCACAGGGCAACTCATAGAGTTAGTTGTAAGCAAACTTGGGAAGTAAAATCGGGAGATATGGGCAATATGTATACAGAAGGCCAGACAAATATATTTACTTTTATAAACAAGAAAGCCAAGCGTTAAATACCTAACAATCTCCTCATGAATAAAAGTACCATTTTTTTATACCACTAACATACAAAAAAAACTTTAAAAAATGCATGTTTGTAAAAAAAAACCAAGTTAAATAATATTTAAACAGAACAGGTGACCAGTAGTCCTTAATGTAATAATAATATAAGCAAGTAGACATTAAAAAGATAACTTTTTCTTTTTATGTCAAAGCACCCTTATATAAAATTTCTACTACATAATGGAGTCGATATTTTATTTCATTACACAATAAATGTCTTAGCTAATTACAGCGAATAAAAAGAATGTAAAAAATGTAAAATAGTAGTAGTAATCTTGAATTCCGCTCAAGCCTATGCTACGGACCAATGCCACCTTTCGATGAGGTATGCTGGGAAGGTGTCTTGATGATTAAAGATGAAGAACTTCAATAAAAGAGTTGTTCCATTCATTTAAGGATGTTCGTCGGTCAATTTAAAAATTAATAGGATTTGAAATAAATGATATTTCTTGTTAGAACAGTGAAAAGGAAGTAGTTTAGGCGAAACAATCATGGGTTGCTGATGTTATTTTTGAAATATAAGTGTTAAAGAATTTGGCGGGAAACTTTAAGATAAGCAATGTTTATCCATGAAAATATGTGACAAAATAAATAGGATGAAATGACATTTTGACAGAATGATGCTAAAGATGTATAAAATGAAGTTTCAAACAAAATAAAATTATGGTTTTGAATGGATAAAACCAAAAAAGTCCGAAAATCTGACAGAAAGACCAAAACGTGACAACCGAGCATCCTTAAATTAACAGCGCTTTCGATATCACATGCCCTTTGTCCATTTACTCCATATCCTTTATTTTTGTTCTTCGCCATAACTCGACGGAGGGATTTAGTAATGGTCTGCGTCCGTGTGTGGGTGCGTCCGTGTGTCCGTGTGTCACGATTTTTGTGGCGCAACTTCTCTTACACCACTGGACAGATTCTGCTGAAATTTTGTGTGATTGTTTGTCACCAACTTTAGTTGATCATTTGAGTTATGGGACTTTATCGACTTAATGCATGGTACATCTTAAGAACACTTTGTGGGCGCAACTTCTCGGAAACCACTGAACGGATTATGCTGAAATTTTGTTTGAACATTTGCCACCATATATACTTGATCATATTATGCCACCATTTAGATTTGACAATTTTTTTTTAAGAGTTATGGGACTTTATCGACTTAATGAATACTACAACATAGGAAGACTTTACGGAAATATCTCCTCAAAATCCAATTAAGGTATTTTGCTGAAATTTTGCCTGGCTGTTTGCCGCCTAATTCAGTTGATCATATCCTGTCGCCATTTTGATTCGCAAAATTTTACATGAGTTATGGAACTTTATCGACTTGATGCATACTACAAGTAAAGAAGACTTTGTGGAAGCAACTCCTCCAAATCCAATGAAGGAATTTTGCTGAAATTTTGCTTTGCTGTTTGCCACCTTATGTACAAAAAATACTGAGTTATCGGACTTTATCGACTAAATGCATACTACAACAAAGGAAAACTTTAGGGCCACTTTGTGGACGCAACTCCTCATAAACCACTGAACGGATTTTGCTGAAATTTTGCATGCTCGTTTTCCACCATATGTACTTGACCATATTATGCCGCCATTTTTATTCGACAATTTTTTTTTGGAAGTTATGGGACTTTATTGACTTAATGCACACTGCAAGACAGGTCCACTTTGTGGACACAATACAATAGTACCTGTAAATTTCCATTTACCTTGTAACACCTTGCATCCCCATTTTACTGCAGCGGCGGGGACACATACCTACGCGTAGCAATCTTGTTTCATATGGAAAACAAGCAGAGGATAAGACACGTTTTCAAACTTCAATGGCACTAAACGCCGTTCATTTCTACCCATCAGGTTCGCTAATAAGGGTTTGGTTGCTCTCAACCTAGCCAATATCTTGCATCACAAAAATATAAAAAAACAAAATACCCCCATATTTCAAACACATATCAGTCCCAATCATTTCGAACACCTATACTTCACCAATCGCGTCTAAAATTTTCAACCATAAACGTGTATTGCAAAACCTTACCACCGACGACCTCACGTCTAAACCACCCGATTGTTCATGTTCTGACTCACCATACAGATATAGTCCATGTGGTGACGTCATAACGGAAGATTTGAGTATCATTGAAAACAAGTCTCTCAATGATGTCCTTGCAAAAGGACCTAAATTCCGTGAACCACGTTTCATTAACTGGGAACAAAAGAGGTAGGGCGCTTATAGCGAGAATTTTGTTCACTAGGTAATTTAAATGCATTTGTCTTTATTTATGTCTAAGGCGCTATATTTGACCGATTGAATGCGTCACATTGTTTATATTTACCTGTAGTATCCCAATGTATTTCTCTGCTGACCAAGACTTTTAACACTTATTATTAGTCAATAGTCATAAATGAAAATTGTACATGCATGATAATATATGGTTTATATCAAGGTACTTCAAGAATACGATATTGGCCAAAATAATGAAAAGTAATTAAGAAGTCAATTTCATTGCCATGTATTAATGTTTTGCTTCTCTAATGATATGTAAAGTTTAAACCGGTTTCGACCCGTTGGATAAATTTTCTTTATTCAACGTATGTTGAATAAAGCCCCGTGCTATTTCCCGCCAAATCTATTCGGAATACAGTTTTCGGTGTTTATCATTGATCATTAGAGAAAAGATTACACCACTTTATCCCGCTTATTACTATATTTTATCCACTCTCGATAGTTAAATTTAAAAATTTTAAAATGCTCGGCAAGCCTCGCAATTAAAATTTTAAAATTTAACTATCTCTAGTGGATAAAATATGGTAATGAACAGGTTATTGTGGTGTAATCTATATCAAATGTTTTGTTATTGTTTGTATGATCATTTGATAATTTTAAGATTAAGCATCCGTAGTAAAGGTTGGTAGATGTAGCATCACCACGATGTTAACAAACATGAATGGGAAGTTTATAATTGCAATACAAGGGCCGCAGGAGTAAATTAAGAAGTTCATGTGTGCATGTTTATTTCAATGTTTTTTTTAAATACAGTGTAGAAATTAATCATTTGGGCATATGGAAATATAGATACCAATTGTAACATTAAAACGTACTTTAAAAGATTTAAAAAGAAAAAAAAGTTCTGGTCGAGATTTGATCCTTGGTACTAAATGAAACGATGTATTTAAATTTCCTCTGTGTAATCGCCTGAGCTACCCGGATAACGTAATCATAGTGAAATTTAAACTATATAAAGCTTATCATGTTGCCTTTAAAAATCAATCTGATTTTTTTACAGAAAAGTTCGATTTTGAACATGAAGCACCTCGAGAACCAAAATGAAATCTATTTGTACATACTTTGATTTTTAAGACCTGCGTAAAAACCTTTGGTTTTAATTGGTTCTGTAGGTCCTTCTTGGGGGATTCCCATTTCAAAGGTCGGAAAATTGACTTAAAAATGCAGAAATACATTTGCTACCTTTTTCAAAGACTTAAAAAAATAACTTTCCCGGCATCGTAATTTATCATTTTAACATTTTCTCAAAGCCCCAGTATTTTGTTTATGTGAATATACAAAATTTCATAATTTTATGACAACTTTAGAAAATGACCCTAGTAATGAAAAAAATCCTCGCCATAAGCGCCCTACCCCTTTCAAACTTCTTATGGATGCTGTAGAGGACTACACCAGAAAATGGATTAAGCGTGAACAAGATGAAGACCCTGATTCCCTTTCGGAGTGGACTAAGGCTGTGAGGTCGATGATTCTTAAACGAATCAATCAGCTACGAGAACTGAAGCATCATCAATTTTCAAAAATGCTGATGTCCTCCATACATGACAAATATGTCGTCGTTCCTGCCGATAAGGCCCCAAATAATATCATTTTTATTTGCAAAAATCATTATAGAAATTGTTTAAAGAACGAACTAGGCATTGATAATTCCAACGGCAATCCAACTTAGGGCAGCTACTACTCTGTCAAAGGAGGAGATATTACAGAACCAAAAATCTCTTTTGCTTTCCTTCGGGATTTCCACCAAGTATGAAGACATAGATCTCCCCTCTTTGTACTGGGTACCTAAGTTACATAAATGCCCATACAAAGAACGATATTGCTGGATCTGCCAAATGCTTTACAAAACCTATATCTAAATTGCTAACCTCCATCTTGACAGCTGTTAAAGAGGGCCTTCAAAAATACTGTGATACTTGCTTTCTAAGTAGCCGTGTAAATGAAATGTGGATTTTGAAAAACTCCAAAGATCTACTTGACATCGTAAACTCTAGATCATTATCACACTGTAACAGCATTATCACTTTCGACTTCTCCACGCTTTACACTACTATTCCTCATGAACAACTAAAATCTCGGCTGAAAAGTTTAATTCATAGATGTTTCTCACGTAAGAACGGTGAACGAAGATAAAGGTACATTGTTGTAGGTAGAGAACAAGCCTACTATTTTGTGAAAAATGACTCCGAATCGGAGAAAAATATACAGAGGAAGAAGTGACTAAAATGTTAGAGTTTCTGATCGGCAATACATTTGTCCAGTTTGGAGGACTTGTTTTTCAACAGACTATCGGAATTCCGGAATTCCAATGGGTACAAACTGTGCGCCTCTGCTAGCCGACCTGTTTCTTCAATCTTATGAAGCTGAATTCATGCAAGGGCTTCTTCACAATAAAGATAAAAAACTGGCCCAGTCCTTCAATTTTAGCTTCCGTTGTATAGATGATATCTTGTCACTAAACAACCTCGTTTTGGCGATTTTCTTCATTTGATCTATCCAAAAGAGCCTGAAATTAAGGATACCACAGACACTTCTACATTAGCCTCCTTCCTTGACCTTCACCTTGAAATTGACAACAGAGGTAGACTTCAAACTAAGCTGTGCGACAAACGCGATGACTTCATCTTTCCAATAGTAAACTTCCCTTTTCTTTGTAGCAACAGCGCCGGCATATGCAGTTTACATCTCCCAGCTCATTCGCTTATTCAAGAGCATGTGTTTGATACAGTGACTTCCTTGATAGAGCCCGGTTGCTCACAAATAGGCTACTTCAACAAGGGTATGTTACCCAAAACTTGAAGTCATCCCTCCAGAACTTTTACGGTCGACATCACCATCTTGTGGACCGCTATGGGATATCTGTTTCCCAGATGACAACAGATCTTTCCCTCTTAAGTTAAATTGTTGTTTCCTCTACCGGATTTGACTTTTCTACCGGATTTGACATGTTCAACACGGCGGGTGTCTTATAAGAAGCAGGAGATGCTAACTCTACCGGTGTTCCTGATCTCACCCATGTTTTTTTTTATTGGATCCGGGTTGTTCATCTCTGTGTGTGTGTGTGTCTTAATTTTTCTTTTCTGTGTCGTACCCATGTTGTGTCCCTGGTTTTTTTTCTGATGTTGCCATTGTCCTTGGATTGTTCGTTTTGGATTGACGGTTCTCACTTACTTTATCAAACAAATTATAATACATAACACTGATAAACTTGAAGACTTTCAGTCGTTTATTTAGTGTCATAAAATGCTAAATGTTCATCAGATTGTTTTACATTCTGGGGAATGCGGGGGGAATTATTTGTAATCACTCTGGAAAAAACCGCTCATTGATTTCAAGTTTATCAGACTTGTATAAATGTTAGTGAATAATTGCTGAACTAGCATGTTTCGTGTTCACCTTGATTAAACTTCGGTCAGTTAAGGTGTCTACAGGGTATACATTTCCTATAATGGAATTTTGTGAAATTTTCTAGTTAGAAACACAATAGTTATAAAATAAAATTTAGGGGGTCAACTTGCATTAAAGCGCAAAAACTGACAGTCGAAACGTGAGGATTCTAAACAGAAAGGACTTTGAAAAAGATTTTATATTGGGATTACTTTACAAATCTATTATTGATTCTGTTCATGATTTGCATGTGTTTTGAAATCATCATATCGTTAACATATACGGTACTGTGATCGCTAGATGCTTTGGTTCGGGCCGTTTTAACCTGGAGATGGGATGTTGTCTCCTTGACATTTATTCCATTTCCTTTCTTTTTCATATATATAAAATAAAATCAGGGGTCATCGTTGAAATAAAAGAGAAAAAATGCGAAATGTTTATTTCTCTAGTGATAATTTTATCAAATTATCTCGCTTGCGTAATTTCTGTGTTCTATAAATCCAGTAAGAAATTTTAAGTACATGTGTTTTCGCTCACCCCTTTTGTATAAGGGATAAGGTAAAAAACTTTCAAATAATTTTCAAAATTATATTTTAAATAACTATTTTGTCAAATTTTTAAATGCATGAAGCAAAAATAAAAAAGTAGTAGAAAAATATGGCGGACTTAAGCCACAGAGACACGTTAGGGCAGTTCGAGAGAATAAAAAACCAAAGAATAGCTTTTAGAAGTTTTTGTATGATTCAAATTTTATTAAACGCAGTCCAAAATTTTAGTATCAAGTCGAAAGATCCTTGAGTTCGTTTTTCCAACCTAAGCTTCCGAAAATAGCCAGATTTTGGCCCCTTAATATATTTATTATAACTTCGGTAATTAGTTATTGGAAATAAAATTTTAGATTTTTAATATGAATAAAACGGTAAATTCTGTACAAATTACTTTGGAAAAGGAATTAAAGGAAAAATGATAACTGTTAATATCTTTGAAAAAATTGACTTTTTCCCTATTCTGTACTCTTAGTAAAACAAAAAAAGTTTTTCAAAAAGTATATTTTGCATACTTACAATATAAATGTGGCTTATTTTATTTGATTTTTCATTAATAGATATACAATATGGAAAAGGAAGGAAATGGGGTAAATGTCAAGGAGACAACATCCAACATCCAGGTTAAAACAACCCAAATGAAAGCATCTAGGGGTCACTGTATGGTCTCCATCACAGTGAGGAACCTCACAACATATAGCAAGCCCTAAATGGCCCCAAAAAGGTAAAAAAGTGAAAAAATCAATGGAAACAAACAGCATCCAATAACCTGAACTTCATTTTAACAAAATCTAAATAATATAATTTAATTTTAATTTTAATCAGATGCACCAGATGGACGTGCAATTCGTTTTAGATACCAGATCTTTCTTGGGGTTCATTAAACGAATGTAGACATTTTGTGAATCAATGTTTAGCAGATTGATTTAAACATTCAGTAGAAGAGAGCAATAAGAAAAAATTCGAAAAGCATTGTTAGAAATCGAAATCAAAGAGGAAAAGAGGAAAGAGATATAAGGTACAAAACCACTGGAAATTGTAAACCACAATGGTCCTGATCGATGCATTGTGCAAATCGATTTTATAGCACCCAAAATAAATTTATATTCATGATATTTTACGAAAGGATGTCAGTAAATGAACATGAGATCATAACACATATGTAAACTTCAATAATTTTAATGAGCTGTATGGCCATTTCGGAAATTAATTCATCTTCAGCAACACTAGAACCAAAACATAGGAAATTGAGCCTAGTACGAAACTCGTATAAAAAATCCGTAATTTTTTAAAATAATTCATCATACTAGTAAGCAATTTGTGCATAACTTTTTCTTTGCCTGATAGTTGTTCGTAAGGTTGGTTTCAATGGCAAGTGGGTTTAATTTTATCAGAGTTTGTCTAAAAAGTTTTGATCAATTAATAAGCATTTAAACTGGCTGGCAAATGGTAACAAATAGCAAATCACAAACAGCTATATTGAATTCAAGAAATAAACCATGACAAATATGATACAATATTCGTTTGTCAAAAATATGTGATTTTTTCATTGATATGCTTTTGGATTTAATTTGGGGAATTGAATATTATACAAAATATATATTGCTTTATCATACAACTTTGTTCCATTCATAGTTGCACGAATTTTATTGAAAAACTGCTGAAATTTTGTTAGAATGCAACTTCCTGGAATACAATATTCCCGTCAAATGTTGTTTCAAGCCAAATTACATCGACAATAGTAATTCTTAAGACACGTGGTTTGCAGAATACTATTGACAATTTAATTATTTATGGAACTGATAAGCGATTTTTTTAACTGATTGAATTTTGGTAGTAAAAAACTAAATTTTCTAATTTAAACCGTCTGGTTTCGAAGGAATCAGCGTTCACGAACTGGTAACATAACCGTTCACAAACTCAATTATTCGATTAACATCCGTTGATTTATATTATTTAAGGTATTTCTAATGAAATAAAAGGGTCAACAGGAAATACCTACAAGGGCTGAAAATTATAATTACATGCCACAATCTGCTAGGGAACTACACAGGAAAAACACAAATAAGACAAAAGACAAACGTTAACAACGAAAGGAGGTCGGGACAGCCGATCTTGCTACCGACGCTAGCAAAAGCTAGCGGTAGAGATAAACCGGTTTATGGGTATCCAAACCTCCTAAGGCTTTTTGTGAGAAAAATATACAAAATTCTGAGTTTAATAAAGTAAATTCAACTAAATATTGGGCAGACAGTGTTTATTGTGACCTCAGTTTTAGAATCGGAATGAACCAGTTGCTGCTTAACGTCATGAAAACAANAAAAAAAAAAAACCACAAAAAACAAAAAACAAACAGACAAATAACATGTGTTCGCAGGAAACTGTAAAAAAGAAAAAAAAACATGTGCTGTGAAGTAAAAATCCGTTATTCAACGGAATGCCTATATATTTTCGATAATTTCCCTGTGGACTATTTGATCGACAATAAAAACGAAAGGCACGTTATCAATTTAATAGACCACATCCGAGCTCTGGATTTACCAGACCACTTTTCAACACGTCACAGTAAAGAAAACGTCACCTCATAGAGCCTACAACGTAGAACGCCATGAAACTATGTTTCTGAAGTAAATTCTTTGTCATATGGAGCGGAAATATTTATGTAGTATGGTGTACAAACAACAACTGTTGAAACGAAATACCAGAACTCGGATATGATCTACTTAACTAACACAATACTGTGGCAAAGAAATGTCACATTGCCAAAAAAGGAAAAAAAATGTACGGGACAAGAAAGCAAACAGTAACCACTAGAGTTAAAGTAAACACGTTTTCATTTTTCTTCGCCCACCTGTGCTTATATATAACTTATAAAGTAAACCTTATAGATTTTTAATGATATATTTTGTGAAGCAAAAATCACTCCTACTTTGAAATAATTTTCAACTCTTTCATTTTTTTCTTTTTTAGATTAATGGTGAAAGGAAGTTCACAATCCCTTTCGAAAAAATATTTAAACAGATGCCACAATCAATGTATAATATCGCACTACCAATAAATCAAATCAATTTGGCAGTAAAGGTCGAAGCAAGCGTAACTGAAAGTTTGACACAAATTACATTGAGTGGAAGAGGCATGACGCAATTTTATCAGCATGCAGAAACGTTAGAATTTCTGAACTCTAACCCATCAACATTTAAACCAGGACTCTCTTACACTGCTTATGTAAGTTAGATATTGAATCAAGTTATCTTTGATATAATCTATCGGTGTTCAAGTTTTACATATAAATAAGAAAGAAGGCTTTTATATCATAAGCATTACATCGAAAAAAGGTTATTTTAGGATTAAACAAAGTTTTAAAGGAATTTATTGGAGTATAAACGGGACCAATTCACTCACAAACAAATTTCTGAGTGGCTTGGTCCCGTTTATACTCCAATAAATTCCCTTCAAAAGGTGTTTAATCCTTATTATTCTTTTACCTTGATGATAAGTAATTAAATTCTAATTTCTGTAATGCCAATCACACGTTTTTATTCAAAATATCATACAGAATTTTCTTATTTTAGGATATTTTTTTAGTTCTTAACGCATATGTTCCAAAAATCATATAGAAATGGAATGTCACTGTTCTTTCTCAAAAGTGAGAAAAAAAAATTCGCGTTTTTCATTGATATACTCAGTTTCCGTGATCTCGGAACTTGCCGAGGCGACCTTAAGTATGCACTTGAGAGCCAATTATCAATCGTGACATATAATTTATGTGAAAATTGTCCAATTTTCATTACTCCTGAGAGATGGGCACTAAGGGAGCAGAGAGGCAATTTGGAAATGTGAGAACGATGAAGCAAAATTGGTAAATGGGAAAAAGGTAAAATCTGTGGTGACCAAAATATACATCCATGTCACTCACCCAACTAAAGAGATGCTTAAAGTTCCAGACGTTTGAATGGCATAATTTTATATTCTTTACTGCATATGTCACCCTTAAAAATTAGAAAGACTAATAAAATGATACCCGGGTATGGTTCTCATGTCATGTAAAACAATATTTGATCAATATCTGAAATGAAAGTGCTGGAATTTTCGAATGATGTGGTGTCTACACATTTCAGTAAACTTGAATCTTGCTCATAGGTTTGCATATTGCATGTTTGTATTAATTGCAATATGAACAAATGTTGCTTATTTTCACCCATTTACAAGTGTTGCAATTATTTTTGTACCCACCACTCTCTATGTTTAGACAATAGTTATTCTATGGACTTTTGATGAAAAATAGTTTATTATGAAAATCGCAGTTTTAAAAATAGTTTTCAAAATTCCATTGATTTTTGTTTGCTGAATAATTTTTTTAGGCTTCGCTTTATCATTTTTTATGCTTCAGAGTACGAAGACAGTTTTCCTCGACATTCAAAAAAGTCAAACAAAACTTATTGTACAAGAACATACGACGATCTGAATTGCTCCTCAAAGAATCTCATTTACGGCTTAGAGTGGCTCTTTGTGGACTAATATATGTAGGGGAAACAAAAGATAAGTTGAACAAACGTATGTGCAGACATAGATACGAGGTCAAGGACAACAAGACCCGACATGTTTACGCACATTTTAACCAACCTGACCATTCCATTGTAAACATGAGAGTCAGGATTATCGAGAAAATATTTCATAAAACAAATAACCCTACACTTAGTACACCTTACCGTCTACAAAGAGAGGAATACTGGATCAGATAATTGGGGACCGCAATAGCCTACGGTTGCAATGATAATATAAAAAGTGTAGGTAATCTGTCAAGTCAAGGATGCAGTTCGATGAATGTGATACCAACGCAGACCACGTAGTCATGGACATAGGCACTATACTGCCCCAAGTCTGCATGACATTTCAATTAATGGTCTTCTTCCGTTCATGACCATTCCTCTAGGTATTCATCACATTCGTACCAAACTGTACTCCTTGCCACTTTCAAAACTTCATTCCTTCTACAAAACATGTTTAGCATCATCCGTAACTGACAGTCATTCTCTAGAATACAAATTAACAGCAATTGTTTTGGATATATCTAACCACCGACTGTTTAAGCCTGTCACCACATCCGCAAACAAACCTGATAATCGAACATTTATCAAAATTCAATTCGCCAATAAAGGCTTGGACGCTATAAATCTTGCTAACATTCTACACAGCAAAACAGTCAGATCAAATATTCCTCCTTATTTTAATACTCAAACAGTTCCACTGATCTCATATTCCTATACTAAACCAATGGCAACTTCAGTTTTCAATTACAAACGGGTATTGCGTGACTTCCAAATTGATTACTTTAAAGCCAAACCACCTAATTGTGCTTGCTCCTCTTCTCCATTCAATTAAAGTCCGACTGGACACGTTATAACTGGTGACCTTGATATCGTAGACAACCTCAAACTACGAGATATCTTCTCAATAGGTCCCAAATTCCGTGAGACCCAGCACACCAACTGGAAGTACAATTTCAAGATTCTGATGGATGAAGTTGAAGACTGTGCTAGGAAGTGGGCAAAGAAAGAGAAAGAGGACGTTGAGACATTGTCCGACTGGATAAGGTCCATAAAGCCATTAATTGTAAATCGCATCCGGCGCTTAAAAACAACAATGAAATCCAGAAATCCCAGTATATTTCAAGATCTCCTTGAATTAAGAACTCTGTCCAACCTCCATGAAAATTACGTCATTGTCCCTGCAGACAAAGCATCTAACAACATACTGTTTGTGTGTAAGAAACACTATCTCGACTGCCTTGTGAAGGAGATGGGCATCGACAGTTCATCTGGAAACCAATTCTTATACTACAATATCGAGGGATGAGATTGTAGAAAATCACACTTCAGTTTTAGCATCATTTGGCATTAAAGCCAATGATGAAAACAATCAACTCCCTTACATATACTGGATACCTAAACTTCATAAGAATCCATACAAACAGAGATTCATTGCTGGGTCTTCCAGATGCACCACTAAACCTCTTTCACCGCTCCTCACAATTTTGTTGACCACAGTCAGAGATGCCCGAAAAATTACTGTAATAAAGCTTACTCTACACGCGGTGTGAATCAAATGTGGATTCTTAAAAATTTAAAAGATCTTCTTGAACAGCTATCCTCAACCAGTCTTACCCATTGCCATATCATTCAAACCTTTGACTTTTCAACTCTTTATACAACCCTGCCACACAATAAACTTAAGACAGTAATTGAAGATTTAATACACCAATGTTTCTGCAATAAAAATGGAGAATGCAGATACACCTATTTAGTTATAGGGAAAGACAAGACATATTTTGTTAAGAACCACACTGATTCAAACAAGAAGTACACCGAGACTGACGTATTCAAAATGTTAGAATTTTTGATCGACAATAGTTTTGTCGAATTCGGAGGTCGTGTTTTCCAACAGACAATAGGGATTCGTATGGGAACTAACTGTGCGCCGCTTTTAGCTAACCTTTTCCTTTACTCGTACGAGGCCAAGTTTTTACAAGGGCTTATTCAAAGTAAACAAAAATATTTAGCCCAGTCCTTTAATTTCAGCTTCCGCTACATAGACGATGTACTTTCTCTTAATAATTCTTAATTTAATGAGTATTTACATCAGATCTATCCCAATGAGCTTGAAATTAAAGAAACAACTGAAACATCTACTTCAGCTTCGTACCTAGATCTGTTATTGCATATTGACGAAGATGGACGTTTGAAGTCTAAGCTGTATGATAAGCGTGATGATTTTAATTTCCCAAATGTGAACTTTCCCTTTCTTAGCAGCAATATACCTACCTCTCCAGCCTATGGAGTGTACATTTCACATTTAATTCGTTACTGTCGAGCGTGTAGTTTGTACAGTAACTCAGGGTCAGCCGAACTACTTTAGAACACTTGCACTAGCTGGACTGCGTTTATTTAAAAGAATGTATCCTTTTTGCACAGGGCACACAAGTAAAATTTAAAGATCAGAGCTCTACATTAACCTATCTGAATAAAAAATATGATTGTTAATGCAAACAGCTACACAGAATATATATACTTTCTTTAGTCACAAAAATACATACTTCTTACTCTGCTGAACAAAAACCTTTGGTGCTGAATCGCCTTATGATGTTAACCTTAGCTTACTGTGAAGTTATGTAGCAAACTTTTCTCAGAGACTGTAAAAATATATGTGATTTAAACCTAAGAATAAAATAATCAGACCCCCTTTCAGTTAACAAATATTTGGGTTTAATAGGATCGATGTGTATGTCTCTCGAGTTTTGTAAATATTTAAAATCAGCATATTTGACTTAAACAAAAGTAAACTAACTTCAAGATTAAGTTATAAAATGTAAAATTTATAACATTCCTGTCTAAATTAATGTTAAAAATACATATATACAAAAACTATATGCTTTGCAGTTCATTTCCTTGAAAATTAAAATGATTTATCTCCTTATAACACCAAATTATAGAAACCTTAAGTTATTTTGATTGTAATTTTGATTGAATACATATAAAAGAAACATTGATCTAGCCTTTTTACTTCAAAAAAAATAATCTCTAAAACTTATAAAAAATTACTTTAAAGGAACAATTACAGGACACAGCTAATTTCAATCGTTTATACTAATCTGATTGGCCAACTTTTGTCACATTGCACCAATAGAGAACATTGATTGGTTTAGAACTTGATACAGTTCAATACTGAATTCAAATCCAGTTTGGATTGGAATGGCAATGGCAGTACAGGGGACTTTGTGATTTTTTATGGAGATAGAACGTGTACTTTAAAGTTAGTTTGCCACCTCAGCTGAAATTTTTCAAAAATGGAGATAGATCACTTAAATTCTCATGTGAGGAATTTTGTTCTCCATTAGCTTTTACACATATTTCAGTTCATGAATATCCACACGTTTTGATCTGATCTACACTGATGAGACATAAGTTGTCGAGATGTGCATATGCAGAAACTCAATTCACAGTAACCTCGGTATTTTGTCTGAAATTATTATCATTCGGTATATATATTAGTCCGTGGACTGGAAACACTTTCCGTGAACTCCCCCCCCCCCCAAAAAAAAACAACTCCAGAACCAGACCGATTTTTTTTTGTCTTTCTATGACCCCTCTTCAAAATAAAATATGTTAACACGAACATTACCTGCACGCATAAACAGTATAGGGACACTTTTATAGTACACCACGAAAGATTTTTGTTTTTTCTTTTTCACTCTAGTTTCATCTTTTAAGGCCCATTATTTTCTAAAGAAAAGTAATATGTACTTAAAGTTGGTACCATTTTAAAGCTCATTCACTACACTGAACACAAGTTGGGGCACTTTACGCCCTTTTTTCTGAACTCGGGATAAAAAAGCACCCATTCCCTGATGAAAATAACGATTTTTGGCTGTTGAACAACCCTCGTCATTTAATCTAGTTTTTATGCCTAGTTGTGATACGGTCTTTGAAATTCAGACAATTAAGGGGGTAGACCTGGGTGGGCCTAAAATTTTCCACTCGTTTAATTTTCTTAATATTTTCAGCATTAAAACTACACATGTTCATGTCCACTTTCAGCAAATTTCAACAATTTTTACCGTCCTGTTTTATGTGTAGTGGTCATCAAAGATACCCTGTTTCCTCATATTATTTGGTCCGTTCAGGACTTGATTGTGGTGTATAAAGTTGGCTCTAATTAAATTTGTATTTGATTTAAAATTATTTCAAATGCAAAATTCTATAGTTTAGACATGTGTGAAAGTAAGCATGAATAATGATAGTAAATTTAACTAGTTTGAAGTGAAATACATGGGTGTTCTGAATAATATAGGCTGATATTTTTACTCTATTTTGATCACTATTAAACATTTCTTGTAAAAAATTCTGTCGTTTAATATTCACCAAAAACTGAGAATAGAAAGAAAACTAGTATATGTAAGATATATCAAAATTTTAGAAAATTCTACCGTCCCATTTTTTCTCAATTAAGAATAAAGTGGGTAAAAATCAATAAAATTGCTGAATCTGTGCTACAAATTACCTCCCTTGGAAGAAATCTGACTTTTACATATTTTCATTATCTCTTACGTCATTGCAAAACTATAGAGTAAAATGCACTCATTATAAATAACTGGAGGTTGGATATTTGTTTTCATTACAAAATTATATATTTATATGCTGTGGGGAAAAAATTTTACAATTTTAAAATTTTGATTATACCTATTGTAATGATTCTATTTGTTTGTGTAAGTAATAAAAAAGTGAAAAACAGAGTTATCTCCTCCTACCCCAGGTCTACCCCCTTAAAGTCCATAAAATTTTGATTTTCGGTATAAAATTATTGAAAATGCAAAGTTTGGGAAGTTAAAGTATTTTTACTTTTTCGACTTTCTGACTTTAGGTTCGTAAAAATCAGAATATATATATATATAAGTCTAGAAGATTGTGCAACGATATCGACAAAATATATAAAAGTTGTTTCAAATAATGTGACAAAATTTTCAGCCAACAAATGACTTTCAACAGTGTCTTAAACACGCTAAAATATAATAGCGATTGATGATTACATAACTCAATAATACATCGAATGTCAAAAATATTTTTCTTTCCCACAGGTAAACAGAAAATGTAGCTTTATAATTATAAGTGTACACATAACGTCAAATATTTTTACATACAAGTTTGAAATGAAACATTTTACAGTTCAATTAACTAAGTCAAATTGATATTCTCAACTATAGAAATGAAAAAAAATTATAATGAATAAATAAAACTATGGCTAAGTATAAGATATATAAGAACTCGAAGATACACCGTTAGTTGACTTTATAGGTCTATTGTTTTCTATTTATTCCGTCAGGATGTAACACCCGGAGTTCTTTAATCCAAAATCTTTCTCGGTCTTCACGTTGGGAATCACTCCATTGGCCGTTCTGTTCAATGATGAGGATTTTCATTCTATTGAAATCCTCGATACTTTGGTCTGACAACCTGAAGTGTTGACTCACGGGCAGAAGTTGCTTTTTACTAAGGTCACTTCTGTGTCCATTCAGACGTTTGTGGAATCGTTGCTTTGACTCACCCACGTATTTGAAATTACAAACATTACACTGCAGCAAATAAATAATATTTGTGCTTTTGCAATTTGAAGTGCAAAATATTTTGTACCTTTTTGTAGTAACCTGACTGGTAAACGAGGACGAGGTTTGCATATGTCTACAACATTTGCAGCGCCTGTCTCCACAAGGTTGACTGTTCCCTGTGGTACTGGTAGTATTAGACACTTCTGCTCGTACCAACAAGTTCCTCAGGCTGCCCGGTTGTTTAAATGCAACCAAAGGAGGCTCGTGAAAGATTTTGGACAATTTGAGACTTTTTTCCACAGATGTCCAGTGCTTACGAACGGTGTTAAAAGTGTTTTTCAGGGAAGGATGAAATGTTAGAAGACAAGGTGTTCTTTTGTTTTTCTTTTTTTTTGTACTTTAGCAAGGTGCTCCTTGGAATATTCAGGGCTTTGTGAAAACTTTTTTTGATGTTACTGTGTTTATACCCTCCTCGTTTAAGATTGTTTTTGAGTTGACCTAATCGTTTTTTCACGGACTCTTCCTTCGAACAGATTCGTCTTATTCTGAGGGCTTGGCTGTAGGGAATATTTTAGTTACATGTGCAGGATGACAGCTGCTGGGCAAAAGTTATTGGTTTGTATCCGTGGGTTTGCAATATAAATCTGTGGACAGTTCACCTTCCGATAAAGAGCTGGTAGTGTCAAGGAAGGAGATGGTAGTCTTAGATATTTCTGAAGTAAACATGATAGATGGGTGCAAGTTGTTGGCATGTGAGATAAAGTTTTGTAATTTCTTCATCACCCTCAGTCCATTTCATGTCCACATCATTTATAAATCTATACCAAGAAAGCGGTTTTTCGATAGACAATTCGAGAAGTTGGTTTCCGAATTTGCCCATAAATATATTAGCATAGGATGGAGCCATTTTGGTGCCCATGGCAGTTCCATTTATTATACCCCCGCAAACGAAGTTTGGGGGGTATATAGGAATCACCATGTCTGTCCGTCTGTCCGTCTGTCTGTCCGTCCGTCCCCTTTCGTGTCCGGAGCAGAACTTTTGTACCGTAGCACCTAGGATTATCAAACTTGGTGTGTGAATGCATCATGGGAAGACGATGTGTCGCGTACCAAATTTAGGTCACTGTGACCTTGACTTTGACCTTTGACCTTTATGATACTAAAACCATGTGCAATTCGTGTCCGGAGCCGAACTTTTGTACCGTAGCACCTAGGATTATCAAACTTGGTGTGTGGATGCATCATGGGAAGACGATGTGTCGCGTACCAAATTGAGGTCACTGTGGCCTTGACTTTGACCTTTGACCTTTATGATAGTAAAACCATGTGCATTTCGTGTCCGGAGCAGAACTTTTGTACCGTAGCACCTAGGATTATCAAACTTTGTGTGTGGATGCATCATGAGAAGGCGATGTGTCGCGTACCAAATTTAGGTCACTGTGACCTTTACTTTGACCTTTGACCTTTATGATAGTAAAACAATGTCCGGAGCAGAACTTTTGTACCGTAGCACCTAGGATTATCAAACTTGGTGTGTGGATGCATCATGGGAAGACGATGTGTCGCGTACCAAACTTAGGTCTTTGTGAACTTGACTTTGACCTTTGACCTTTATGATAGTAAAACCATGTGCATTTTGTGTCTGGAGTAGAACTTTTGTACCGTAGCACCTAGGATTATCAAACTTGGTGTGTGGATGCATTATGGGAAGACGATGTGTTGAGTACCAAATTTATGTCACTGTGACCTGGACTTTGACCTTTGACCTTTATGATAGTAAAACCGTGTCCAGAGCAGAACTTTTGTACCGTAGCACCTAGGATTATCAAACGTGGTGTGTGGATGCATCATGGGAAGACGATGTGTTGTGTACCAAATTTAGGTCACTGTGACCTTGACTTTGACCTTTGACCTTAATGATAGCAAATCCTTGCACATTTTGTGCCAAAAGCTTGGTTAAATCAGCTTTGTATCCACTGAATTATATATTATTTAATGTATTACCCTTTAAATGGAGTACCAGATATGAACTAATTGGAATAAAACCTTTGATTTCAGTCCTGACAGGCTTTATTTCTGTTAGATTTACTTTCCGATTATCATGTGGCTGAAGGTCAAATTTCAAAATGACATGCCTTGGTACTCAAATGCAGTTGCGGGGGTATTAGTGTGGCTTTGCCGACAGCTCTAGTTTGTAAATAGTGTTCGCCATTGAAAGTAAAATTGTTCTTTTTAAGAACCATTGTAAGCATGGTCACAAGACATTCTGTGGGTGGAATTTTGACCGGGCGAGATTCCCAAACTTCTTTGCAAGCTTCGATCCCATCAGAGTGAGGGATGTTAGTATAGAGGGAGGTGACATCCATAGTGACCAGTGTGGTGTTAGGTGGTAAAGGATTCAAGTCCGCCATATAATATCTAATAATTGCCAATGTAATGATAATTAATGATATATAAGCAACCAATTGTGTGAAAAAAATGTGAGTTTCTGACCTATTGTAGGTACAGAAAGGTCAAATTAAGAACCCTTCCTAAAAATTAAGGGAATATAAAAAATATTCAGACTATAAATGATAAAACAGTCATGCGTGTAATGCGAATTCTTGTGTATATTTTACTATAGCTGACATGCAAAAGACTATAGAAACAGATTTTATTTTTGAATGGTCTCGTTTTGGCCCACCTGCTCGAAATTATATGCAAAATGGAAATTTTCCGTTTTACAGAATTTTTGCTATTTTGACTTTGAGATGTAAATACTTTATGAAACTGATATTCAACTTAAAAAGGTTGATTGAATATCGTTTCATTTTATCTGAGCTTATTAGAGAGTATGCTTTTTAACATTTTCGACTAACTGATGTCTCATGATTGGCAAACATGTTACCCCTTCACACAAATATTCAACACAATTTATTTCATTTTATTCAGATTGAAAAGCTTCAACATTGCATAAATTTGAAATGACATATTATTTTCAAACACAAAAATACACAAAGATTCACAATTTTCATAATAAAGCCATGCACATGGTTTATGGGCAGTTAAATATGAACATTTTCATGCACATTGGGAATTATCGTAATTTTAGTTTTTTTAAAGTTTTTTAGCTCACCTGGCTATAGCCAGGGTGAGCTTTTGCCATCACTTGGCGTCCGTCGTCGTCCGTCCGTCCGTCCGTCCGTCGTAAACTTTTCTTCAAAAATCTTCTCCTCTGAAACTACTGGGCCAAATGAAACCAAACTTGGCCTGGATCATCACCAGGGTATGTAGTTTAAAAAATGTGTTCGGTTAGTCCGAGGACCAAACAACATGGCCGCTGTTACTAAAAATAGAACATAGGGCTAGATTGCTGTTTTTGGCAAATAACTCAAAAACCGTAGCAGATATCA
>MJUU01054490.1:34251-46000 GCA_002080025.1 Modiolus philippinarum | reverse complement strand
GTTAAATTAGCTTTGGGATCCAGTGACCTGAGGATTTTACACACATACTAGCCTCTCACTGATACTGCCGATGTCTACTGAAATACATGACGATTCTTTACCAAACCCATTGGGAGTTTTGAATTTGATTTTCCTTCCGTAGTGCGACAGTGTTTTACCAGCGGACTAGGGTCCTTGAGCTAGCCGGCAGTTTAGCGGCGAGCACTCTTTGACCCATCTTTCAAAATTACGTTTTGTCCCCCCATTTTTCTTTTCTAGATTGTGGTCATGGAGTTAGTAGTCTACCTGTATGGGTTTTATTCGTATGTTTATTCTACGATAGGGAAACGGGACAGAGAAAGGGGAGGTTTGGGTACCCATTCACCGGTTTAACCCTACCGCTGGCTTTTGCTAGTGCTGGTACCAAGTCCGGCTGTCCCGAGTTCCTATCGTTGTTTATGTTTGTCTTTTGTATTTTTATTGTGGGTTTTTTTCTTGTGCAGTTCCTATTTACTTTCTGGCATGTGGCTATGTTTTTCGGCCATTGTAGGTGTTTCCTGTTATCTTTTTTATTCCATCTTTTTTATTCCATTGTTCCAAGTTTAGTTTATAATTATTTTATTTGCTCAAACTAAAGAGACAAAAAGGACGAGACACAAGTTTTACCAACTTATGAAGTCTTCTCTTTTGTTTCCAATAAATAACAATAACTAAATATAAAGAACATGAACAATAAAGATTATAAAGAATGTAAATTCACAACCAAATACAGATACGTTTGTGGTTGGTGGGTACGACAACAAATTTACATGGGAAAAGATTTGTACTCATGGTTTTATTCACTAGCTGATGAGGAATCGTTTGGATGCCTTTATCAATTTGTGAACTTCTTTTATAACTGTACAATTTTGGTCATAAGTCAAATTTGTAATACCTTTGTTCAGAAGGTCAAATTAATTGGAACTAATAATTGATGTAAATTTTGAATCATAGTATTTCTAATCGGTATATTGATTGCATTAAAAAAATAGTGTTCAGCGTTCTCCTGAATAGCTCCACATCTACAAGAAGCGCTTTGGAAATATTTACTCTAAATAAGTCAGAGTTGAGGAAAGTAGCTGAGCAACAAATTTGAGTTAATATAATATTTAATTTTCTCGAACCAAACATATAATATTTGGTATAAGATTGTCAGGACTATTCTCAAGGATTGCCCTTTTAAATTTCGACAAAGTGTCTAAATTGCGGACTGAATCATCGAGTTTATTCCAATCTCGGACAGTTGATGGTATAAATAACGTAAACGTTCAAGACAGTCTACAAAAAAAAATTAAATTGTTTTCATTTCTTAATGGGTAAGTTGTTGTTCTTTGTATGGTAGGGGGACGAGTTCATTTAAATATTGGGGGCTAAACTAAAAAAGTTGAAGTTTTCTCCTCTGTCTCCATTTTTCTAAAGTTTCCCAACCCGTTCCCTGATAAATAATTTCGGGGTTTTTTTAACAACCACGACGTGAGCGAAGCGAACGTTGGTTTGTACATGTAAACACTTTTCGTCCTGAAGCGGAAGTGGAAGGAGCTAAAGCTGTATACGAGGTTTCGAAACTGAAATAACATATAGCGCCGAAGGCGCGACCACACTAATACGGATATTAAATGATGAAATAAATAGTATTAACAATTTATCATTATGTTTCGTGCCGAAGGCACGACCGTATCACTAAACAGAAAGCTAGTCTGTATTTGTATTTTCGAACACGAGATCAAACGAGACAACACGTGATCACACGAGACAGACAGTTTCGTATGTGTAAATTAATGATTATAGAAGTTAAAATGTCGTGCCGAAGGCACGAATAATATGAATAAATTGATACAACTGTCGTGCCGAAGGCACGATCACTACCAACATAAATAAAGAATAAGTAACAGAGAAAATGTGGTTCCCCATGATAACGCGTTCGTCATTTTGCAAACATCTGGTGTCTGTAGCAGCGCATTTCCCCCAAGTATCCGAGTCAATTTAATGACGTGCCGAAGGCACCACCACTAGGATAAGGATAAAACTGTCGTGCCGAAGGCACGAACATTGTGATTAATAGCAAACAATAAATATTGTTGACGTGCCTAAGGCACGTAATGAGCCTATGGCAACGCACCCCATCAAGTATCATGACATGAATGAAAACGGCTGTCATGACAGTGTAAATAAAGATGGCGGTAAATTGTTGACAAATGTTCATGCAATCATTTATCAAAAATATGCCCATGTAACAAAGCCAGTAAACTCACCGACGATGTAAAAACTGCTAGAATGATATATGTCTTACCTTGAAGTTAAATATTCCTTTTCCTCGTCTTAGACCAAGGCTATCTGGTAGGCTACTGGCGTGAATATTTGACTGAAAACTTTCAAAATGAATTGGCATTACACTTTAAAACATAATAATGCCCAAATTAATTTGAAAATCGTCAACAACCAATAACTAAATACCGAGGTTACTGTGAATTTACTTTCTGCATATGCGCATTTCGACAACTTATGTCTCTTCAGTGCAGATAAAGCGTCTGCTACACGCCGGAAATATATGTACTTCAAGGGCCGACAACTACAGAAGTGTTGTTGAGATTGCAATGCAATCAGAGATAGCATAAACTGGTGAAATGTATATTTTTGGATCGTGAATTATAAAATAATTGAATTGGAATATTACTATGAATAATTTTTACTATGAATTGGAGAGTATATTTAGGGAACTTGAGCGCACCTGTCAAGTCTCACAATTAATTCGCTATTATCAATCAAATATTTTTTGATACAATGATGACCAATGATGTGAATATGTCTCAAATTAACCCCCCTCGCCTGCTCGCAGCTCTGCTGCAATTTTCTTGTTGTAAATATCGGCAGTCCAGTAACAATTCTGGCAATTCCAATTTTTATAGTATTAGAATTTTGTACCAAGTCAGGACCATTGCGGTCTACAATTCTCCAGCGTATTTCCACTTGCTTTGTTTTTTGTTTTGTTTTGTTTTTGTTTTTTTTTTGCCTCTTAGACTTTGGATCTTAACAAATTGGTTCGATAATTTTGTTATATCCTCAATTTATCATTTTATCTGCAAAAATTTAATTTTACCAAGATGAATATAATTAGACTAAATATATCGAAGAATTTAATTTCTTCAGAATGTTCATTGTAGATCGAACCTAATTGCTTAGTAGACAGATAAACACAAATATGTTCAAAATGTTATGGAGAACATAAGTCACCTAATCGTTGAAGCTTAGATTAACTGTCCATGATGAAATCGAGCTGATCCTATGCAATGGCTCAGACATTGTAAATCTGTTCTCGCCAAGAGTTTGGTTCCATTCTAAAACGGAACTTCTACAAGTTTAAAAACAGAGAACATTTTTCTTGTCTTCCACGGATGGCTCGAAATTTGAACTCAAAATTTCTTATCAACCAAGTGAATTTTGTATAAATCAATGCGTTGACTCTCCTTATTTCATATTTTCTCTTTAAACGTGCTTTCTATGTAATTTATTACTCATATACAATCATTTATAATCATCGTAGTAAATTAAACCAGAGGCTCCCAGGAGCCTGTATCGCTCACCCGGCTTTCAGTTGCCATAATCAAGCTTACATTGTAACTATACAGTTGAACTACAGTCCCTCAAACTTTGGTAGTTCGAACACTACCAATCCGTTTTTGAAGTCCCAACATCAATATCTATTTGGAAACCAAATTTCATTGAAATCAGACAATGTTGAATTTACCCGCCTTTTTTGTGGCGGCCATTTGAAAATGGCAGTCAACGAACACTTTTCAACACCGGTTTTGAAGTCGCTACATCAATATCTTTTTGGAAACCAAATTTCATAGAAATCGAACAATGTTGAATTTTCTCCCTTTTTTGGCGGCCATTTTGAAAATGGCAGTCAACAAACAATTTTAATTTTCGAAATCCGCACACGGCATGGCAAACATTTTATCAACTTAAACTAAACCTTCATCTTTTATAGTTTTGGAAATAAAAGACGAAAAAGATGAAAATTTTGAAAATTCTGTGAAAAAAGGGCAATAACTCCTACAAGGGTTTTTGGATTTTCTTCAAAATTTCAGGGTTTGTAGATCTTGATATGCTGAAACTTTTTGCAGTATATACTTGACCTCTATCTGTTACACTTTTTGAAATAAAAAATAAAAAATGCACAAATAATGAAAAGTTTACGGAAAAAGGGCAATAACTCCAAGACAGGTTTTCGGATTTTCTTCAAAATTGCAGGGCAGGTAGATCTTGCTATGCTGATCACTTTTATCTCTGTCAGATTTTTTATATATGAACCGGTTTTTGAGTTATTTGTAAAAAACAGTAATGTACACCTATGTTCTATTTTTAGTAACAGCAGCCATGTTGTTAGGTCTTCGGACTAATCGAACACAATCTTGAAACTGCATGCCCTGATGATGCTTCAGGCCAAGTTTGGTTACAATTGGCTCAGCAGTTTTAGAGGAGAAGGTTATTGAAATTGTTGACGGACGACATACGGACGATGGCAAAAGCTTACATGGCCTTTTTGGCCAGGTGAGCTAAAAGCCAAATTTAATATGTTATATTAGATTATATGTGTTTGAAATTTCAAAATGCTTATAGATTTTTGAAAGCAAAATTTTGTCGTGTTGCAGCCACTGCCTGAACATATTGGTTTGCAACGAGCAATTAATTTGTCACTAAACTTTACTTTAACAACAACAATTTGATATTTTACTTGATCATTTATTGTTTTCGTAAAGTTTGATTCTGACTTTTATATATCATCAGTAAAACGCTATAATATAGTAATCTTTGCTTTTTACAATTGGCCTGCTTTAATGAACATTTCTTAAAATAAGATATACCTTATACTGGTGCTAAGATTGAGTTATGTTTTAGGATATTTAAGACGAAAATTGGACTTAAGACTCCGAAGAGATCGATCCTAGCAGACTTTCATAAATAAGCCCACTCTTATATATTCGAGATAAGATGATTAATTATTTTAGTACTGCACAAGTAAAATTTACCGTATTCTTGTACATCTTAAAAGTTGAGAATCTTAATTTCCATTAAGTATTGTATCTATGACTGCATTACGTTTAGTTTCAAGTAAAACAGTAAAGTTGAAATATGTTACATCAGGTTATTTGTTTCTTTAGGGTGACTGACCGTTTGAAGTTTCCATATAAAGCCTATTTAAATCAGTTTTAAATTCTGATAACACTAAACAGTTTTGGTATTTTACGACCTTTGAGTAAAATTGTTTTTGAAGTCTGGGTAAATATGTTTATCCGGACTTGTTTGTGTACTACAGAATAATTCGGTCAAGAAAATAGGTAGAATCCTATTTTTGGTAATATTTTGATAAAGTTTAAGAGTTTTGGAAGTGGAGATAATACTGTCATGTTGACAAAACAAATAATTACTTAAAGATTAATGAGGGTGTCTCTAATCAATGCACAGTCAATAAAATGTTTTATTGACGTGTTAAACAGATACTCGGTTGCACTTTTTAGTTGTACATATCTACCAAGCTGTCTCTAAATTACTGATTTTTCAAGGTAAATAACATTTAGTCCCTTATTGTGCATTTACCGAAACTTTTGAAACCAATTTTGTCACTAGTTTATGTTGGAATATTTTTTACAGCCGAGAATATTTTAGAACAACAAATGGGTCATATGTTTCTCGGTCATATAAAAATTATTGGCAAATCTTGCTGACATTATCATCATCCTTTCATTTTAAAAATATGGCTTAAGAATCAGGGGTCGTATCATCGAAAGTATCCTAAAATATAATTGTCCTAAGGCATATCTTTGGGTCAAAATTAGGACTCTGCGACCATTTTAGTAAGTATATCCTAATTTTGGTCTTAACTTCTGTTTTTATAATTGATTAGATTAGGAAAACAAAGTTTAAGAGGCACTCTGATGCCATGAAAGGGGAGAAATCATTTCAAAAATTTTGGGAAATAATGACATCAATTTTGAGTATTAGATAAATACAGCAAAAATTAAACAATTAAGTGCAGTTAGTTTTATAAAAAGGTAGTTGCATTCTACTTAAGAAATAGATTATTGCAAGTGCATGGGCTTTTTGCGAATTACAACATGGGCAGACCTTGTATTTGTAAATATTTTATACCTAGCTATAGCGAGAAAAAATGAAGACAAATTTAAGATCTACCCATGTCCTAATTCGCATAGAAAGCAATTACAATAATCCATTTCCTTTCTGATATGTATAACAAACGTTGAGAATTCAAAGCGGCTCTTAGAGGACAATATTTGATTTAAAACTAAAAATAAAAAATGTCGGAAAATTGATGCAAAAAACATAAACTGACACAGGTAAATACACATTCGTTATTTCATTTAATATATAAGTTGCTTATAGGCTTATGAAATAATATAATCTTTCATGAAAATATCAAATACGACTATTTTAAAATCAAAGCGGGTATACAGTTGTGAGCTGGTTCCAGTTATTGATTTAGAAATATTATAAAACGGTTTCATTAAGTTATATTTGAAGCAAACAAACAAAAATATATATAAATTTAAATACAAGAAAAATTTAAAATCTTGTTTTTAAAATGCACAATTACAAAATACCGAAGTAGCTGTTAATTTATTTTCTGCTGATGCGCATTTCGACAACTTATGTCTCTTCAGTGCAGAGCAAACCAAAACATTTAGAAATCTATTAACCGAAAAACATGTAATCAAATAGAGAACAAATACCCAGAAGGACCTAAATAGAAAAGCCAAAATTCAGTTAAAGACACAGCTATGCATGAGGGAGATACTGCATTGTTTTAAACAAAATTTTGTAAAATTGAGATATTGCAAGTTTCGATAGAGTCGGTTTTCGGGTCAGCACCGAAGGTCTGACTACAGGGTTGGCGAATACCCTTGGGACTAACAGTCCACCAGCAGTGGCGTCGGCCCAGTGGTAATAAATAACAAAATACCAAAGTCACTGTTAATTTATTTTCTGCTTATTCGCATTTCGACAACATAAGTCTCATCAGTGCAGATCAAACCAAAACTTTTGGAAGTCTATTTAACGAAAAACGTGTTAGCTGATAGAGAACAAATATCCAAAAGAATCTAAATAGAAAAATCAAAATTCAGCTAAGGATAGGGGTATGCATGAGGGAGATACTCCATTGGTTTAAACATAGGATTGTAAAATTTAGATATTGCAAGTTTAAATAAAGTCGGTTTTCGGGTCAGGACCGAAGTACTGACTACTGGCTTGGTGAATACCCTGCGGGACTAACAGTCCACCAGCAGAGGCATCGTTCCAGTGGTAATAAGTAACAAATACCGAAGTTACCGTTAATTTATTTTCTGCATATAAGCATTTCTACAACTAATGTCTCATCAGTGATGTGTTACATAGATACATGTTAGATTTCATAACACAATGAAAACTCGTTGCTAGGTAACGGAGTGGTCGATATCCAATGTTGATTTCAGTTCCGTGTCTTTTATTCAAATCAGTTGTATTTCTGTTGTGTAGCGTGTCTAGGTTCGTGCTCAAGTCAGTTTTTGAGGTCCGAGTATTCAGTGTATCAAATTTATTCTGTATCTGACGTTGTAATTGTAGGATCAAAGGAAATATAATGAACGGGTATTTGAATGTACTATCAATCAATCTATGTCAACCTGTCAAGATGAGACGTTACTTTAAATCGTGTGGCTCACTTTGAACAACAATATATATTATGCACTTTGATTTTTTGAGACGGCAGGAAAGACTTTTTCAGTCACTTCTACAATCTCATACAAACCTGTATGCAGTCTATTATTGCTCAGTTCGGCTCAGCTTTGTCTGATCACTATCTCGGCGTCTGTTAGCTTATTTTCTATTGAAAGAGCGGGAAAAAACCGAATAGTTCGGGCCTTGGTCTGCTTATATATCCATGCGCAACTCGGAACTCTCCATTGGATGCATTCATAGAATCGGGAGACTAAAAAGGGGATTTCAATATTTACATAGAAGCCTTGGATACAGCGGTTTTGACGGTAAAGTGCTGAACCATTTTCATGACATTACCAACGTCTCCGAAGAACAAGCGTCCTCGCTTTCATAATCATTTATGCACTTGACCATCGTCTCATTCCATGCACTATGTTGCTTGAGTATTTGGTTAACCTGCTATACATACTCCAAGTCATTCTAGCCCCGTTCTCTTAAAACTGAATAACCATTCCAATTGTTCAAGGATACAGTGCAACTGACTTAGAATTTCAATTAAAGTTTAAGCAAAGAACATTATACCAAAGTAGGAATTTTGATTGTCACTAGAAAACAAATTCCAAATAACAGTTTTGAAATAATTTTGCCTTCACAAAAAGCACTCATGGCTTAAGTAAGGGGTCTTTAACATGCAAAGGGTGTGACATGAGACTTCGGATTTTTCGTCCCCAATCTGACCGGACGGTATACATGTTTAAACACAACAAGTTAGAAAGAGCTTTTTTTATAAAAAATAAAACTATTTATAAAAGGATGTTTCCGAACCTTAAACTATGTACATATTCTATTCTACAATTTAAACAAACAATCACAAACATATTTTCCTTCCTTATGCTCCACAAGTTCTATGTCCTTGTCATCATCACGGGAACGTGTTTTTTTGTAACACTTCTTTTTATTGTCATTTGTGTTGTCTGTGTTCCCTGTGCAACAAATGTTACACTCCTGTTGTCTGATTTTGCTGTCTCAGTATCAGTCGTATGTGTTTTTGTCTGCACAGGCTTTGGTTTAACAGGCATTGGGTGTGGGGTTTTCTCACTGTTCATTGAAGATCTTATGGTGGCTTTGAGTTGTTATTACTCTCCTTTGGGTCGTTGTCTCTTTCACACATTCCCCGTTTCCCTTCTTTTTTCTATTACAATCACATTTCTCAAGTCTTTTGCTCCTATCTTTCTCTTTGGTTCACTTGTTTCTGTGTCATTATCGTGTGGCCTTTTATATGACACAACACGGTCTGGTTTGGTAGGTTTCCTTATTATTCTACTTATGGTTAAGTCACTGTCGTCATCGTCTCCTCATCTGAACTATAGAAGTCTGATTCTTCTTCTCTTTTTTTCTCACTCTCTGAGACAGCTCCTAATAATTCTCCTGGGTCCTGTCCTTTCCAATCATATGATAGTGATAGTGGTATGATATCACTATCATATCTTTAGTGATATCATCTTTATGATATCACTAAAGATATGATATCTTTAGTGATATCATATGCCTGCTTAGCATGCTTCTTCTTATGGCGTGTCAGATTGGCACGCTTGTTACTTGCGTAGTCACACTTTTCACATTGATACTTTTTCTCCATTGTTTTGAGTCCATATTCCACCATTTCCTCGGTGGATCTTGTCTTGTAAGGACACATCGGGCATTTTTGTGCATCCCTAGATGTCTGCTTTGTTTTTGCCATTTATGAAAAATAAACAAGATAGTTACTAAACTACCGGAATCTAAACATCTATCTACTTATATACAAAATAAGCTCAATGATTGCAGTATTTATGACATATCATAGTCCACCAACCACGCTGGCTTTCTCCTACTCCTAAATTTATTGACATTGTCTGAATTATTTGTCTCTTTAGCATTATCTTGTGGCGTTAATGACAAATTTCCCAAATCTTGTTTTCTGAAAAAAAAAACTGAAACCATCTTTTAACATACGATCATTAACTTTAATGCTCTTGTCTTGGAAAAGCGCCGTCTCAGTAATGTTTTTTCCCAATAATATTTGCGCTTCTTTTTTTTTCTCATGCGATCGACATGGATCACTTGTGGTCTTCCCTTTTGTCATAGATTACTTTGTAGTTGACATCTGAACACTTTGCTAGAACCTTGAATGGTCCTTTCCACAAACATGCCAACTTAGTAGAAGTTCCTGTTGGAACATTTGAGAAAAATACAAAGACCTTATCACCAGCTTTGAATGTTGACCATGAAAGTTTCTGATCGTGATATATTTTTAGCTCACCTGGCTATGCCAGGGTGAGCTTTTGCCATAACTTGGCGTCCGTCGTCCGTCCGTCGTCCGTCCGTCCGTCCGTCATTAGCTCACTTTAAAAAATCTTCTCCTCTGAAACTACTGGAGGGATTTGTTTGAAACTTTAAAGTAATCATCTATGACATTTCCTGCACAAACGATCTTCATTTTATTATGATCCGATGAAAAACATGGCCGCCGGTGCTAAAAATAGAACCTAGGGGTAAATTGCAGTTTTTAGCCAATAACTCAAAAACCGATGCATATATCAAAAATCTACATGGAGTAAAATTGTTCAGAATGATGAGATCTATCTACCCTGCAATTTTGAAGAAAATCGGAAAATCCGTCTCAGAGTTACAGCCCTTTTTCCGTAAAATTTTCAAAATTTAAGCCTTTTTTATTTTTTATTTCAAAAACTGTAACAGATAGAGGTAAAGTGTAAATTGCAAAAATGTTCAGCATATCAAGATCTACATACTCTGAAATTTTGAAGAAAATCCAACTTCCTGTGTTGACTCTTTTTCACAAAAAAAATTCAATGCCATATGGTTATGGGTTTTTTCCCTTTAAAATCTGTTTTGAAATCTTCTTCAATTTACTTTTCTCTTTTAAGTTTTAGAGAAATTCGCTGCTATCTCTTTATTAAAAATAATTATTTGTTACGTAATCAAGAGCAAAAAAGTGTTTTTTTTTTTTACAAATTTTAACATTTTTTGGCAAAAATACTTTCATAAACTATACTTATTTCACAAATTAATAGTAATTGTATATTAATACATGTTGTAAGTCCCAGTGAGTCAATGTTTGCCCGCCATGGAAATATCATTCCCAGATAAATACTGAAGTAGCATCTTACCTTCAATGTCTGCTTAACTTTCTAACTGGCCTGCATGGCTATGCCTTGGTAATTTTTGTTTGCCCACCTTGCAAACATCTCTCCCAGATAAATATTGAAGTAGCATCTTAACTTCATTGCCTGCATAACTTTATAACTGACCTGCATGGCTATGCCTTGCCATCACTGTGTCAGTGGTCTGTCTATCATAAACTTTTCATTCAAACATCTTCTCTGAAACCGATGGGCCAATTGGAACCAAACTTGGGCACAATGGTCCTTAGGTGGTCCCCTTTTAAAAAAAATGTCTGGCAAGTCCGTATCATATCAAAGATGGCCGCCAGCAGGAACGCGGTTTAACATTGAACCCTATAGGAAAACATTCAAAGATCTTCTCTGAAACCACTGCGCCAATTGGAACCAAACTTTGTCACAATAGTCCTTCGGTGGTCCCCTTTAAAGATTTTGTCCGGGAAGTCTGCACGTCATCAAAGATGTCCGCCAGCGGGGAACTTTGTCCAAAATTAGACAATATTGCAAAAATCTTCTCCTCTGAAAATACTGGGCCAATTGGAATCAAACTTAGTCACAGTGGTCCTTAGGTGGCTCCTTTTAAAAATGTGTTCAGCAAGTCCACATTATATCCTAGATGACTGCAGGAGGGAACATGTTTTTAACATTGGACCCTATAGGGAAACATATTCGTAGATTTTCTCCTCTGAAAGTACATGGCCAATTGGAATCACACTTAGTCACAATGGTCCTTACTTGGTCCCCTTCATAAAATGTGTCTGGCATGTCCGCATAGCATCCAAGATGGCAGTCAGCGGGGAACATTGTATAACCTTGGACCCCATGGGAAATCG
>MJUU01054490.1:698-30605 GCA_002080025.1 Modiolus philippinarum | reverse complement strand
ATTTGGGTAGATCCAGAGTTTGTTACCGGACTGACCAACACCGACTGTGACAAAACCGTATTTTCCACTGGCAGTGTGACGGGTGCCACGCGTGGAGCAGATCATGCTTACCCTTCCGGAACACCTGATGATAATCCCGGTTTTCAATGAGAGTTCACACTGTCAGCGCTTTAGTTTTTTGTGTTGTCTTGTTTATCGCAATGTCATTTTTAGTTTTGTCTACGTTTGTAATGTTTGTCATACCGATTTGTCCTTGTTATTGTCCGAATACTCAATAATTATATTCATAGAAGCTTTTTCAAACTTTTACCTTGGTACTGTTTGAGGGTTAGAGAAGTAACATGTGCCATGGATTTTAATTGGTTTGTCTAAGGGTTAGAAAATGACATTAACCAATCAGTCACCAAACAGATCTTTCAACAACATAATTTCATCTGGCTGTGTGACGGGTGCCATGCGTGGAGCAGATCATGCTTACCCTTCCGGAGCACCTGATGATACCTCAGTTTTTATAGGGGTTCACACTGCTAGTGCTTTAGTTTTGTGGTGGTCTTGTTCATTTTTGTTTATTTGTTTGTCTTTGTCATACTGTCTCAATTCGTGTTGCTGTGATTTGCCGTGATTTTGGATTTGTGGTTTTAGAGTTTCCCCTTTTCTTCGGTATTCGTTTGCCGATGTATTACTACTCTAAAACACCCCAAAACTCCTTCATATACAAGACTTATTGTCTCTCCATCCAAGCGCAGTGAATTATTTGCTAAATCAACTATACCTCCGCTTGCTCTCATAAAATCAAGACCAATTATTCCATCTACAGGCATTTTTGCCACTATTGCCTAAAGTATCATGTCCTTTGTATTATTAAATCTTAAAACAAAGCTTCCACGTCCTAAAACTTTTAATTGGTTACCACTAGCTGTGAAAATTTGTTGATCAGTTTTGATCAATGTGGGTCGTGCACCTTTTAAGATCTTTTTATAAATGTCCTCTGACACTATTGACACAGTTGCTCCTGTGTCCACTAGAAATTAAGATCTCTCACTATGGATATCAATTTCTTCATACATGCCTGCCTCTTGTGCAGCAGTAGACCTAAATTGCCCTTAAGAGTCATTTTTTTCTGCATCTGGCTTACTATTTAAAGGTCTTGCTCTTCCGCGACCACCTCTCTGTTATTTTGGTAGCCAGATTGAACTTTATCTCTCTGGAAGTTTTGTCTACCCCTCTGATTATTGCTGCGGTCAAGAAAGTGGCAAAACTTTCATTGTAAGGAAGTCAAAATTAAAACCCCAAGCTTACACAATGTGTTAGATTCATCGATGTCAAATGTTTACATTGTAGATATATCAGACCTGAAAACCTGACAAATTTATACAGTGTTGTCTTTGCACAACGGCGAGTCAATGTAAGGTAGAGAGCTTGGGGTGCAAATCGTAATTTCGGTAAATTGAAAGTTTTGGCACTTTCTTGACCGCAGCAATATTAGACCCACGACCTTGGTAACGGTTATAACCAGAAGATTGCCAACTTTCTCTGTAAGACTGTGTCTGTCTATCTCTCTCGTTTTTTAATACATTGACATCTTTTTTGGAGAGTTGACAGCTTTTCTTGTATATCAGCTATCATTCTTTTCACTCTATCATCCGTTTGAGAAGGACCTGGCTTTCACTACATTTTAAATTTGTAGTTTTTCGCAAAAATGTACGACCCTCTGTCCACTGACTCTCAGCACGATTGAAAATTTCTAATTCAACCGCCAATTGAATTGATTCATTCAAAGTTTGGGGTCTTGACTGTTTAATTCGTATTCTCATTTCCGCGTCAGATAATGCCTCTATGAAATGTGGCTTCGCCAAAGTGTCACGTACATTTTCCGGTATGGTTGGATATACTAAATTTACCAATCTACGCACCGATTGTCTGAGCTCCGGTAGACTTTCAGTCGCTTTTTGACGCATTTCATTAAGCTGAACAACGGTAAAGTTCCTTTTCATTCGACGGAGCGAATCGCTCTTCCAATGCTTTTACAAGAGAAATATAATCTTGTTACTTTTCGATGGGCAAATCACTGATAATACCCTTTGCTTGTCCACGTAGAGCAACAGCTAGATATAATCCTTTCTCGTCATTTGACCATTCGTTTATTCTTGAACAAGCCTCAAAATGGGATTTATAATCCAACCATGAAGACGAGCCATCATATGTAGACGTTTTAACCTTCGGAAGTTTTGGGCGTAAGTTAATGTTATCAATGTTCGGTACCGTCCCACGTGTTTTAACTTGTCCCGTTTTAAGCTGTTTAGGGCGCACCGTAATTCCAAGGGTACATTCTTAGATTTGTCAATTTCTCGTGAACCTAACTGATTGCTAAAATTATCTTCAAAACGAATACCGCTTTCTCTTTTAAAAGTATGTATTTCGTCAAAATAACGTTTGAGCGTCTCATATTGTTCCAGTTGTTGTCTCAAAGTTCTGATCTCATGATCAATACAAGAGGCTCTCAAGAGCCTGTATCGCTCACCTGGACCATGGCTGACATATGCAGTTGTTTTAAGGGCATTATTTTCAAATTTGTTAATAGACATTGATTTTATATTACCTTAAGTTTAACTATATTCCAGACTGGCAACTATTTGGGATTTGGGTGTAGTTCTACTGTCACCTTTCTTAAAGAGGACCATTGAGTCTTATTTTGGCTCCAACTGAATAGATATTTGCAGAGGAGAACATCTTTAAATGCTTTACGATAGGCTTTCGATAGGTCTCAATGTTAAACTATGTTCCCCACAGGGGCCATCTTGAATGCGATGCAGAGAAGCCAGGAAAATTTTTCAAACGGGAACAACTATGGCCCGTTGTGACCAAGTATGTTTTCATTATTGGCCAAGTAATTTCAGGAGAAGATCTTTTAATGTTTTCCCAATGGGTCAAATGTTAAATCTGTTTCCCGCTGGTAGTCATCTTGCATAAAGCAGACTTGAAAAACAACTCTTTTGCAGGGCGGCAACCTAAAGACTATTGGCTGAAAAGTTTCAGGGAAGATCTTTGAATGTATTTTCCCATAGGGTCCAATGTTAAAACTATGATCCCCGCTGGTGGCCATCTTGGATATAGCACGGATCGGAAAAACAACTTTTTTGCAGGGGACCATCTAAGGACTATTGTGGCCAAGTAGTTTCAGAGGAGAAGATCTTTGAATGTATTTTCCAATAGGGTCCAATGCTAAAACTATGATCCCCGCTGGCAGTCATCTTGGATATAGCGCAGATCTGAAAAACAACTTTTTGCAGGGGACCATCTAAGGACTATTGTGACCAAGTAGTTTCAGAGGAGAAGATCTTTGAAAGTATTTTCCTATAGGGTCCAATGTTAAAACCATGATCCCCGCTGACGGCCATCGGGGATATCGCGCGGATCTGAAAAACAAGTTTTTTGAAGGGGACAATCTAAGGACTATTGTGGCCAAATTTGAATTGGCCCAGTAGTTTAAGAGAAGAAGGTCTATGAATGAAAAGTTTACGCTTGACGGGCGACTGACGAACTGTCGACGCACGGACGACGGACGAAAAGTGATGGCAAAAGCTCACCCTGGCTATAGACAGGTGAGCTAAAAATGAGATGAAAATTCTTTCTCGGTCGGCATGTTTTCAGTTTGACCTGACGGTCTGGCAGTCGCGTATCCAGATTCAACAGCACTGCTTAATTGACGACTCTTATCTGTCTATCTAGGTGTTGAAAGATGTCTCAATTCACTAGTGAGCCGCTCAATGTCTGAATCGACTTCAGACATTTCTCCTTCTATTCCAGCGTACATTTTTAAACGAGTTTAAGGCAAAAAGAAACAACACCAATAATATAAAGTAATTACTTTAATACAATATAATTCATTAGTTCAACAATACTCGAATCCCATACGCCTGCCACCAATTTTGTAGCGTGTCTAGGTTCGTGCTCAAGTCAATTCTTGAGGTCCGAGTATTCAGTGTATTAAATTTATTCTGTATCTGACATCAAAGGAAATATAATGAACGGGGTATTTAAATATACTATCAATCAATCAATGTCAACCTGTAAAGATGAGACGTTACTTTAAATCGTCTGGCTCATTTTGAACAACAATATATATTATGCACTTGGTTATTTTGAGACGGCAGGAAAGACTTTCAGTCACTTCTACAATCTCATACAAACCTCTATGCAGTCTATAATTGCTCAGTTCGGCTCAGCTTTGTTTGATCACTATCTCGGCGTCTGTTACCTTCCTTTCTATTGAAAGAGCCGGAAAAACCGAACAAGACCGGCCTTGGTCTGCTTATATACCCACGCGCAACTCGGATCTCTCCATCATTACCCTTGGATGCATTCATAGAATCGCTAGACTAGAAAGGGGATTTCCATATTTACATAGAAGCCTTGGATACAGCGGTATTGACGGTAAAGTGCTAATCCATTTTCACACCGATTCAAATAAGAAGTACACCGAGACTGACGTAATCAAAATGTTAGAATTTTTAATCGACAATATTTTTGTCGAATTTGGAGGTCGTGTTTTCCAACAGACAATAGGGATTCCTATGGNAATGTCACTCTCAGTTTCACTGGAGTTCACACTGTGAGTGCCTTTGTTCTGAATGTTGTGGTTTCTGGTACTGTGCTTTGTGTCTGTCTGGCGTCATTGTTTTTCTGTCTAACGTCATTGTTTTTTGTGTTCTCGTTTTTGCCCTGTCTTTGGACTTCGATTTTTGTGAATTTCATCCCTTTGTTCCTCCGGTATTCTACTGCCGTTGTTTCATTACAGTTGTAATTAAACCTGATATGCAGAAGCTGCAGTCTGATTGGTTAATAGCCGTCTGCATGAGAGGTGCACAATATGTACCTATGGGAATACCCGAAAATTTAGAAGACCACTTGATAAGTTTTGGATTTAATTAGCTTGTGTGGAAGGTTAGTATAAAGTGTGGGAAAATCATAACTGTCGATGAAAGAGACTGGTCTTTGAATTGATTGTAGTTTATTTAAAACTTCAATAGAATTTTTTATACTCGAAAAATAATTTGATAAGTTTTTTCACAGTATTAAAAACCCAACCCATTTACAAAAGTAAGCGAACTAGTTAAATGGATGGATAAATTGGTAGTAGAACACTTACTAGATTCCGAAATAAAACAATGTTTGAAGGGATTTTTGTGAAGCTTAGGAAACCAGTAAATGGCAGGCAAGGTGATATTTTTAGGTGGAACTTTTAGCATTACTGTATCCTTATTATGTAGTTTGGTTAACGTTTTTTCGTCCCAATTGGTACGTCTGCGAGTACTTGAATTGTCCAGTTCGTATTATTGGACATCGGTATAATATTTCTTTCAAAGGATATCAACGTTGCTTGAAGCCTTTTCAACAGGTACACACAAATATTTTACCAAGATCCTTCAATTTTGACTGGATTTTGATATTACTGATTATTCGGATTTCGTTCGGTCTGATGCATTTTCAACAATTTTTGAAATTATGGATTTCCTTTGTTTGGGTTCTAGTGCTGCTGATGAGGAATTAATTTCCGAAATGGCCATACAGCTCATTAAAATTATTGCAGTTGGAGTGAACAAATGTGTTATGGTCTCATGTTCATTTACTCCATATCCTGTCATAAATATTCTTCTATTTACAGACAGCGGTGACTCAGTACAATTATCTTTATAAAACTCTATCCGTATTTTGACTCCTCTTGTTGGATTGATTCACGCATGTTACACTTTAACAAGTGCGAGCACGAGTGAGAGAAAGTGTTGGTACAAAGTAATACACATATCTATCATGGGTGGTAAAACAGTGTAAATAAGTAAATTTTTGATGTCTCATGAATGGGCATGACAATATATAATTAAGGTAAAAACGTATTATCGGCCATAATTTTGTTTCATTCGTTGTAAATGTGATCAAACATCTGTACTTTAATAATGTAAACATCAATCACATTTTCATTCACTATTGGTTAACTAAAATTCTGATGGTCTTCTCTTTTGTACATGTATCTCATTGCCCTTCATTTAGTATTAATACTATATAATGGAACTGATGGACATACTATAAAGGAAAAATATAAATACATGTTGTTCAATGGTCCAATTTATCATGTATAAACATTTTCAGTCCAGACGCGTTGCGATTGGAACAAAAATGGGTCCTAACTTTGCCTGTCTATCTGTTGGCTACCTGGCGGAAAAAAATGTTCTCCGAATACAATATACAAAGAACCCTTTTCCAGAACTTTATAAAAGATATTTTGATGATCTTACAGTAAACTAGAACACAAACATTTCTTTGACTAAGCGCTTTTATTATTACCAAAGTTAGACTTCGTTTTCTCGACATTGATTGTACCTTAAAGGATGGACAAATTTCCCTTTGAGTGTTTTATTAACCGGTAGACCCCCATAGCTACTTAATTAAATCATGGTCTTATTCGCGTCCCGTTGCAGCCTTCAGAAAAGAAAATAGTCTAAAACAGCGCTTTGTTACTAGCTCTTTCAAAAGTGTTACTTCTCAATATAAGTACATGGGTACTAAACAGTGTAAGTTATGTCGATGTATTTATTTTGGTTTTTGATTAGGTTCATGAAAAAGCTCGGTATTTTGTTGTTTGCTGTACTAGTTTTTCAATTCATGTGACTTCAACAACATAGTTTCATGACGTTTAAGGCTTTATGACGTAACGTTTTCTATACTGTGACGTGATCTGATAAATCCTAATACTAGAGCTCTGATATGGTCTATTGGTGTTGAGTACCACAAAGGAAGGGAAGATTCGACGCGCCATTAAACTGGTATAACCCATCATTGATCATCATTTCCTTTGAAATGCCTGTACCCAGTCAGGGCAATTGCGGTTGAAAGTTTTTGTCGGTGTTTCCCTATCTGTGTTGTGTTGTATATCGCATTGTTGTGTTTCATTTTGTCTTTGTCGATGATGTCTGTGATACAGATTTGACGGTATAATATCTGTGTACAAAGAGATAAATATATGATTTTTTTCAATATATCATAATGGTCTAGTTTGAGGGTTAGAGAAGTAGCATGTACTATAGATTTGATTGGATTTGTATTAGGGTAAAACATTAACCAATCAGCCACCAAACAGATCTCCCACCACCTCATTTTTAAGTCCTGGGAAAAATATTTAACTGTCTTACGACCTTTTCAATGGCAATTACTGCTGATATGCTGCTGGACACTGCTTCAATGAAAGGGGAGGTTTGGTGCACCATTAAACCCACCATTTCTTTGGAAATATCTGTGCCAAATCAAGACCTTTGCCGTGAACAATTTTTCTTGTGGTTTTCGACCTACTTTTTCCTTTGTCTCTTGCACCTTGGCTCTTGACGATTCTCTTCGGTATTTTTGTAATTACCGCAATTTTCATACGTTAGTTTAAAGATTTTACAGTTTATTATTACCATTACATTTCTGAACTCCAAAGCAACATTGGTACACTTTATATGCAACAATAGCCAAAGCTCATGTGAATGTCGATAAACAATTTTTGGTGGTATTTTGCAGGGTAATCGATAGTTATGCCATCAGAGTAGCCATGTCTCATTACATAACCTTTGTGGGAAATGATAAGTGACCTAAATTGGATCTCAACCTACTACTCCACCCATTGAGGATGGTATTTGTTTCATTTTTTGGTAAATTTTGAATAGTTTCTGTTTTGTTATTGTATGAGATATGGAGTTATGAAATTTCCCTTTACAGCTAAAGTTTGTTTTTCCTCTACCGGATTTGACTTTACTACCAGAGTTTGCATGTTCAACACGGCGGATGTCTAAAGAAGCAGGAGATGCTTACTCTACAGGTGCACCTGATCCCGTACTGATGTGGTGTCTTTGTTTCTGGCTGTTTCCGATATTGCCATTGACCATGGATTTTTTTTTACTTATGGTTCGGTACTCGCTTACTTTGTGAAATGTCATTTTGGGGTTTGGGGATTTTCTTTGACAGTAAGAATAAACTTGCATTTTGTCCAAAAAAATTGATATATAATCTGATTATGCCACTACAGACATGAAAGAACGGGATCGGTTGTAAAATGTTAATCGAGTCCATATCCTAAAAATATGGATAAATCGAAAAAGACAATTCAAAAACATCACATTGTTTATATATTTAACATTTGAAAAACGCATATTTCTTAATCTTTAAGATCTATGAGGGTAAATCCACAAACATTAAAAAGAATGGATAAAGGGTATGAACTGTTTGACGTCATGTGCCCCAAACAATCTTAGTGTCATGTTGCATTTTTTTCAACTATCTATGCATCACTTGTGTTCAGTTCAATATTAGCCAATCATCTTCATTTATAGACAGATATAAAACGGTTTGGTATACATTTATACTATTATTAATTGAACTGGACACTAATTTACAATTATATATTTACTGCAGTTAACGTAAGTTTACTTACTCTTAATTCTTTTCTAAATGCAGTAGTGTAACAGTTCAATTCTTTCAGAGGATTAGGAATTCAGTCATTCTTACTGGTATTTAAGGCGCTCATTTCCTTCTCCAATCACACAAGAGTGCCTACCTCGAAAGTTCCGTATTGGGGTTGTGTTGTAGCGATCGATGGTCTAAATAGCTGTCATCAATTTCGATCACTGATGACACTTAGGGTTCTATACAGGTTTCACACCCAAACAGTTTGTAATTTAGTAATTATTATTATTTTAAAATATGATTTTTTTTATTCTTGAAAATGGATTTTATAACAGATGATTGACTACTGAATTGCATAGAGATAAGCATACCTTTATCTTCACAATTTCTTTGCACATTCAGTAACTTCCGGTATTAAGTTATTTGTTACAACTGTTTCGATGGCTCTGTTGATAGACTGAGAGCGCGTTGGTATTCACCAGCCCAGTAGCCAGTTCTTCTATCTATTTTATATGGAAATTTGCGCTGAATTTTTTTTTCCACCTTAGGAATTGTGACAAAGCACACATTTTGAATCCACATCTTGATTCCTCTTGTTTGAAATATTTTACAAAATTATATAGAAAATCGGAAAGCTTATGCCTTATCTACACACCATATGCAACAAAATTAACAGCTTATCGATTAATTGTGCCATTTATCGGGCATCAGGGGTAGTTCGGACAGTTGGAATCCTCAGTTTATGACGTTTGACAGGGGTATGTGAAAGCCAAAAATAACTAAGGATAGAGCTTTGCACGCGTCTATCCTTAGTTATTTTTGGCTTTCACATACCCCTGTCAAACGTCATAAACTGAGGATTCCAACATATTCTAAATAATATTCAAGACTAGAATTTATGACAAATGAATAGTTCTCAACTTATTTATCGTTAATTTACCATTCCCGGGCTTGGGCAGATATACGTCGTTAGGGTATCTAAGCTTGGGCATTCTTAAAATGCAGCAGACACTTAAACCCTGTCCCTCACTTTTAAAAAGTTCATTTGAATCTGTTACAGGGGTTATTGAACCTAAATAATAGTACATTACCGTTCCTTGTACGTTAGAGAGTACAGTTGTTCTTGTAACGACTAGTTTCGATTCATTGGTCAACTCAATGAGAATATAACGCTGTCACATTGTGTAAACACAATATTTAATTAATCCTCAATAGGGTTTATATCAGTCTAGTTCAATTTTGAAACTTCCTGGCATATAAATTGTACCCGGAAGTGGAATTTTTTGCAAAAATACATGACATTTCAAACCAAAAATGTTGACGTCATAATCCACCGACGTCATGTCTTTGTTTTTGAATTGCAATTTTATCGTGAAATCTCGGTCTCACATGACGAGACTTACAGACCCTATAAGGTCAAATTTTGGTAAATCATCTTATGATTAATCATTGCAGAGGTCTTTCAATGTATCAAATACGATGAAAAGTTTGATAACTTTGAAGCTGAAAAATAAGTATTCAAAGAGACATTAGATGAGTGTATTGACATAGAAACGTAAACTTTTACTTACAGACTTGTCATAATGAACACTGAAAGGATATGGAGTGAATGAAAATGGGAAAAAGTCCAACCAGTATATGGTTAAGTCCAGCAAACTGCCCCGGGAATGCATTATTTTTGTATTTCTTTATCTTAAAGTAACAATGGGGTCTTCAACAGTGATCTTTGCTTTTACTTCATAATAAGTTCGAGACAGACCCTAGCACCGGCATTGCTATATCGATGTTGTGTTTGTTCCATGGATGTGGAGGTCGTCAACAAACTCGAAAATTGTTCTTACAATCACCGTCATCTCTTACCCGACAAAAACTCTTACCCTTAGCAATCATAATTTCCATATAATTAAAGGAAAGCGTCGGTCACATTTCATATCGATAGAAGTCTCCGAATTTTTTTTCCTCTATATCATGATGCGAACAACGGAAACTATATGGGACCAATGTCAAACTATGTTTCGCCCTGGTTGTCATGTTTACCGTCGTTACTAATTGTGATATCATCCATCCGCTAAAGACCATCTATTCAGCATTAACGTAAATTTTCATTCAAATTGCTTAAGCAATTTTAGAGAAGATCTAAATGTTTCTGGATTGATCTGATCAAAATTACCAAATGTTTAAACAAATTTGCCATACATTATTCCCGGATGATTTTAAGCCATATTGTTTCTGTAGTTTCAAAGGATCAATTTCACATATGGTATAATTATAATATTTATTTTTAGACACCAAGTTTACAGTAACTTCGTCATTTAATTATTAACTAGTTAGTGAGATTTGTCTTTTTGAGACTTCTCATACAATGAATAAGAGAAAAATATAATAAAACATAAATCATTTTAGTTTATTATCACAACAAGATTGCTACGCGTAGTTATGTCCCCCGCCGCCGCAGTAAAGTCGATAAAGTCCCATAACTCATGCAAAATTTTGCGAATCAAAATGGCGGCAGGAAATGATCAACTGCATTAGGTTGCAAACAGCCAAGCAAAATTTCAGTAAAATCCCTTAATTGGATTTTGAGGAGATGTGTTCATAAAGTCTTCCTATGTTGTAGTATGCATAAAGTCGATAAAGTCCCATAACTCCCGTAAGATTTGTCCAATCAAAAAGGCAGCATAATATGATCAAGTACATATGGTGGCAAATGTTCACACACTAGGACCCACCGTCGCGGAGCGGCAGGGGACAAAAAAAAATTTGAGCAGGGTTTCCCCTTAAAATGAATGTTACACATACTGCTAAAATCAAAACATAATTTAAAACGGAGAACATGATTTAATAAATTTTCACATTTTTCTCAAAATTAGAACTGTATGGATAGGTTTCTATGGCAACCAAAAGGTCCTCAATCCACTGCAATGCATTTTAGACCCCTTTCAAAAAAAATTGAGCAGGAGTTCCCCTTATAATATAGGTATGCATACTGCTGAAATCAAGACATATAATTTTATCAAAATTTTAATTTTTTGGTTTGGTTTCCATTGCAACCATAGAAGTACTGAATCTTCAAATGCTTTAGAATTTGGTATTATATGACCCACAAAGTTCCTTTTAGATTTCATGAAGCTAGTGATAATAGTTTTTGAGATATAGTGAAAAACATACGAAAATGCTCAAAGTCCAACAACTCCTACAAAATTTCATGTATGAAAATGGCGGTGCGAAATGATATAGTACTTGTAGTGAATAACAATCCTACAAATTTTGAACAAAAACCAATAAATGGTTTCTGAGGAGTTGCGTCCACAAGATCTCCATTTGTATAGTATTGCTAAAAATTGTCAAAGTCCCATAACACCTATAAAAATTGACGAATCAAAATGGCGGTGCGATATGATCTAGGACATATAGTGACAAGCAATCCTACAAGATTTGAACAAAATCTAATACACGGTTTCCGAGGAGTTGCGTCCACAAGATCTCCAGTTGTATAGTATTGCTAAAAATGGTCAAAGTCCCATAACTCCTATAAAAATTGACGAATCAAAATGGCGGTGCGATATGATCTAGTGCATATAGTGAATAACAATCCTACAAAATTTGAATATAATCCAATACACGGCTTCCGAGGAGTTGCGTCCACAAGAAAGTGTGACAGACAGACGGACGGACGGACGGACGGACGCACGGACGTAGACCATTACTATGTCCCACCGTCGCGGTGCGGCGGGGGACAATAAAGCCGTGCATATCTGAAGCACAATTCAAACAGTGGCAGTGAATATGACTTGACACTGTCGCTTTAAGATTCCAAGGACATGAAATAAATGTTGTTTGGAAAATATCCATTCATCATGCACATTGGGTTTTGTTTTGTTTGTTTATTATCCCCGCACTTTCGAAGAAAGTTCGGGGATAATGTTATAACCTCCGCCTGTCCGTCCGTCCGTCCGTCACACTTTTCTTGTGACTCAAACTCCTGCTACATTTTTGGATTTAGGAATTTAATTTTGTTGTAGAATTGTTGCATATAGTCTGCAGATGCGCAATAAGCTTTCGGATTTTCGATATTGGTCTTGGTGCAAACAAGAGGCCCATAATGTCAATTTTTACACATGTGGCATGTGACACAAACTCCTCCTACATTTATGGATTTAGGGATTTAATTTTGCAATAAACTTTCGGATTTTTGATATTGGTCTTGGTGTAAACAAGAGGCCCCATGATGTCAATTTTAACAAAGACCGAAAGATCTGGATTAGACACATTCGGCATGTGACGCAAACTCCTCCTGCATTTTGGGAGTTAGGGATCAAATCTTTATGCAGAATTGTTGCATATAGTCTATAGATTTGCAATAAGCTTTTGGAATTTTGATTCCAGTTCCAACTTTGGTTTTCCTGAAAATGTCAAAGACACGTTTTTTTTTATTTTTTATTTTTGCATATTATATCTTATATTCTGACAAGTGTTTGGTAAAAAACAAAATTCTGAAAACTAAGGATTCTGTAAGGCGGTTCCAATTTTGGTAAATTTCCTGAAAGTCTAAAAGACCACTATTTTTTGGAATTCTAGCAACCATTATTAATATGTTTGTGTAGTTTAGGACGAACATTTTCATAAATTGGATTTAAAAAATATTTGATTCCAATTTTGGTAAATTTCTTGAAAGTCTCAAAGACCACTTAATTTTTGGAATTCTACCTAGCAACCATACTTAAAATGTTTGTGTAGTTTAGGATGAACATTTTCATAAATTGGATTTCAAAAATATTTGATTCCAATTTTGGTAAATTTCCTGAAAGTCTAAAAGACCACTTATTTTTTGGAATTCTACCTAACAACCATACTTAAAATGTTTGTGTAGTTTAGGACGAACATGCATTTTCATAAATTGGATTTAAAAAATATTTGATTCCAATTTTGGTAAATTTCCTGAAAGTCTCAAAGACCACTTATTTTTGGGTATTCTACCTAGCAACCATACTTAAATAGTTTGTTTAGTTTAGGTAAAACAATTTTCATCAACTGGATTTCAAAAATATTGATTCCAATCTTGCTAAATTTCCTGAAAGTCTCAAAGACCACTTATTTTTTTTGGAATTCTACTCCTAGATATTCTTTTAGTAACAATAATGACTATCAATAGATAGATTTAAAAAATTATGAAAAAAAAAATTATGCCCAGGGTATATAACAACTGTTTTCTGTGTCAAACACGGAGTGCGGGGATAGCTGTCGTTTCCGACAACAGCTAGTTTGTTTTGATTTTTTTTTTTTGATAATTTAAAAGTCTCGCATAATCTATAAAATACTAACCTACTTTGCGCCCTTGATACCCAGCTCAGTTTTGTAATCGGTACGCTGTTGTTGTTTACTTTTAAGCTCACTTTACCTGTCAGATGTACAGTGTGCTCATTCGTTAATATAAATAATATATGGATTGTCCTAGCGCTAAAATCTTGTACCACAAAACAATGTAATGAAAGCAAAACATACTGTTAAATGTGAATGTGCACTTGTAAAAGTGGTTATATCAAAATTTCAAAAGCTCATTATAAAAGAAATAAGGTTTATAATTACAAGGTGGAACTTATGATTTATATTGTACCGGTGAGCAGACAGTAAACTTATTTATAAATTTTGTCGAAGTGAAAACGGGGACAACCCTTTCAAAATGTTGCAACTTATCATTAATGAAGAACAGTTCCTGGTTTCTGATTTGAAGTTTAATTGTGAATTTTATATAATGAATGTTGAAACTTTCAACCTATTAACAAAAGTCAGTACAAATCTATTGATATAATATTTCTTCTGATATTTCTTATAATATATTTCAATCCTTAAAAGCCTTTTGCGCCATACACCCATTGTTACCTACATATAGCTAGGTACCCCAACCAATGTAAAATTTACTGGACCACAGGCTTTCTATAGGCCTATGGGTACTTCAAGTGGTGTCATTCATGTGTACTTAAACAATACAAAACTACACTGCTTATCTTTAAAAAGTCATTTCATCCGAACATCTAATTTACAATTTAAAATCCACACATTTCACTTTATTTAATATGTAAATATTTTATGAAAACAATTCATTTTAATTATTGATAACTCCTCCACTCCTCCATAATAGCTAAATTATGCTTGTTCATACTATATGTCAGTCATCCTTTTCTTTGCTGTAACGTGTCCAAAAGGGCGAGTTTGAAATATTGTATTGTAAAGACATTTTCTTAAATATGACTTCTTATATATGATACTACTATTCACATCAAATTTACATTTTATGAGTACTTTTGTTTTTCGAATATCTCATAAACTTTATAAAGTCTACTACTTAATGGTTGTTTTTAACCTGTGCCAATATTTTGAAATACCCTATTGTAATTAATATGTTTAGTTTATTAGTTTATAATAATTTTATTTGCTCAATTGATACAAAAGGGATAGGACACAAGCTAATGAAGCTTATGACGTCTTCTCCATAAAACAATATAATATGTAGCAACAGTAAGCAATAGAATTATACATAATACTAATATTAACAATCTTTGTGTATATCATCGACTCGAACATTGAAATTTATTAATATTTACAAAATTACACGATTAGGAAACATTTTGTGTTTTTAATGAACGTAAAGACTTCATCAAAAATAGCAGTATCCATTTCCGTTGACAGAACTTCACTAGCTCGTGTTGGCAATTTGAGATCTACTTCAGTGTAATTATGTAATGCAGTTAATTCGCCAAGAGCATTTAAGGTTAGTGGGAACCGAACCGTCAGTCTAAAACGAAAAATCCAAGGAGAATGGCCATATAAAAACAAAGAAACAATGACTAACACAAGCACGGCACATAAAGGAAAAATCAAGACACACACTAAACAAAAATGAACAACACGGACCCAATACAAACATGGGTGAGATAAGGTCACACCGGGGATGTATCACCAGCAATACCATCACTGCCTTTTCTCAAATTGTCTTCTTCAACGTATCTTAACGATATAAACAAAATTGTTGCTGTAAAACTACAGCACAAAAAATTCTACTTTAAAATGACATTCAAATTTGTTTTAGGTATAAATAAGAGAGAAATGCACAAAATGTATGGGTGACATAAATTACAAAATGCCGAAGTTACTGTGAATTTAGTTTCTGCATATGCACATTTCGACAACTTATGTCTCTTCAGTGCAGATCAAATCGAAACATTTGGAAATCCAAGAACCGAAATACATGTTAAAGCTGATGGACAACAAATTGTCAACATGATCTAAATAGGAAAACCAAAATCAGCTAAGGATAGGGTTATGCAAGAGGGAGATACTCTTAAGGTTTAAAAATGTTATGAATTATGGACATTCAATGTTACTTTTATATATTTTTTCAATAACTAAATAATCGCATCTCTTCCTTTTACTTCTCATTTATGGCCGTAACATTACATCATTGAAAGAATGACGTGTCAGTGTCCCAGATGAAAGCAGACATTTTCAGCTAGATTCATGTCTTGCCGGATTTGACTACCGACTTTTTGCTAGATTGACTCACAGTGTGATGGGTGCTCGTAACAGCAGGACATGCTTACCCCTCCTGAGTACCTGATGTCACTCTCACTTTCACCGGAGCTCAAACTGCGAGTGCCTTGGTTTTGAATGGTGTGATTTTCATTTCTGTGCTGTGTATCTGTCTGATGTTATTGTTTTCTGTGTCCTCGTTTTTGCCATGTCTTTGGACTTTGATTTTTTATGGATACCACTCCTTTGTTCCTTCAGTATTCTACTGCTGTTGATTTATATTCTAGATTTACATATGCGCCTGTATGCTTACACGTTGTCTAATTATTATACCGGGACGAACTGTAAAGAGGGTATGAGTACTAGTAATTAAAATCGAAATATTTGTTCAGATTTCAAATTTATTTATATAGATCGTTCGAAGCAGAAGACATCATGAGTCCATGTCCATTTTTTAGATAAATGACATCACAATTTTGGCTTGAAAAGCTTTTACCTAGAGGATATCTAAGTAAACTCTATGTGCAAAACGTTTAACCTGGATGGATTAGATAAAACCCGTGGATGTCGAACACTTTTGCATTGATTTGAACCTCTATTGTAAAAGAAATGGTTCACAATGACCACTCAAATCGAATAGGTTTTATTTTTCGCTGTGAGTGTTATTCGTCGTACCTACATATAGCTAGGTACCCCAACCAATGTAAAATATACTGGACTTATTTTCGAATGTACAGTCTTTTTAAAGGCCAATGTGTAGTAAAAGTAGTGTCATTCACATGTACCTTTAACAAACAATTCAGAACTTCACTGCTTATCTTTAAAAAGTCATTTACATCTAATTTACAATTTATAATCAGCACATTTCTCTTTATTTTAACTGTTCATATTAAAAAAAGAAAACTTTTTTTAATTATGAATTACTCCTCCCCTCCTCTATAATAGCTAGATTATGCTTGTTCGTACTGTATGTCAGTTTTCCTTTCTTTGCGTAACGTGTCCAAAAAGCGGGAGTTTGAAATGATATATCTGTTTAATTACACCGAATGTCTCTACCAATAATTTCATTGCACGCATATTCATTTGAATTCCGTCGATTTGATCGATAATGTGGCATATAAATGTGAAGTTGCAATTCCTATGAAACACATTTGACTACATGTTCACGTGGCGGGTGAATTTGTAAAAACAGGATCACAATGTACAAATGCACATTTTGTACTTTCCTGTAAATAAATCTGTTTTTTATCGTACGGTTTTTAATTGTAATCATAAAAATTGAATGCATTATTTTGAAGGGATTATGAAAATATTTACCGGGCGCTACCGCGCTTCACTTAAATGTGCTTCGGTCAACATTTTCATACCCAAATGGAACTTCAAAATAATGCATTTAATTAATAAAAAAAACAAAAGCGCACAAGTGACTCCAGGACAAATACCACGGTGAAGGGGTATTTGCCAAATAATACAATGACTATAAAGCAATTTTACATCCCAGCTCTTTTGTTCTAACTGGGGTAATCTGAGTTGGATCACCCGATCTCATCCCAGTTAGAACAAAGGATATTTTTAGTTTTATGTCAAGGCTAGATTTTGAGAACTGTTCAGTTGTTTTGGACTTAGTAAAATTTTATGTTTGACTATCGATAAAATTTTTAAAGATTTTAAAACGTTAAAAAATGACCACAACGGGATTCGAACCAGGGTCGTTTCGTTTACCAGACTTCTGCCTTACCTACTACACCACGAATTCGTTGACCTTTTAAAGTAAAAAATCATATATAAAGAGTCATTATGGGGCACAACAAGGATACATATTATTATTATCATTATTATATTGTAGAATATTTATTTCATGACATTATAAGCATGGAAATAATTTTTAGGAATGCGTATCAGGTTTTTCTTTACTTAATAAAATGTAAATTAGTAATTACACTCGGACTTGGTGTGTCTGTATCAGATTATCCCTCTGACCTCCGACCGTAGGGGTGATCTTATACATACACACCGCGTCCTCGTGTGATAACTATTACAGAATGCAGCTTACTTACATAAGGTGTAATTATTTTTTTTTAAATATAACTTCATGTGTATGATACTACTTGTTCACATCAAATTTACATTTTATGAGTACTTTTTATTTATTTTTTAATATCTCATAAAACTGTCTAAAGTGGACTGCTTAATGGGTGTCTTTAACCTACGCCAATATTTTGAAATACCCTTTTGTAATTTTGTAACGCAGTTAATTCTCCTAGAGCATGTTAAAATCGGGGATGCATCATCAGGAATACCGTCACTGCCTTTTCTCACATTGTGTTCATCAACTTATCATCGACAAGGTTAAACACAATGTTGCTATAACACTACGGCACGAAAATTTATACCTTTAAATTTCATTCAAAAATTTTTAGGTATGAATAAGAGAGGAATACAAAAAAATTATGAGTGACGATCTAAATCTGGACAGTCAATGTTACTTATTTTTTTTTTCAATAACTAGACAACGGCATCTCTTCCTATGACTTTTCATTTATATCCTAGATTTACAAATGTTTCTACTGTATGCTCAAATTTAGAGGTTGTCACAGGGATTATAGAGGGACAAATCATTATTCAAAAACTGTAAAGAGACTATGAGTAATAGTTATTTATATAGATCATTCTAAGCAAAACAAATCATAAGTCCATGTTCATTTTTTAGATAAGTGAGATAACAATTCTAAAAGGTTTTCCCTAGAGGAGATCTAAATAGATATATGTGCAAAACGTTTAACACTGTTGGATAAGATTTAACCAGAGGATGTCGAACACTTTTGCATTGACTTGACACTCCCTTAATTGCATCTATTGTAAATGGTTTCAAAACACCGATCGCACCGCGACCACTCACATAGAATCAGTTTTATTTGTCGCAATTTAAAAAAAAATATATGTTTTTGTTTTTTAAGCTAATCTTTTGCAGTTAATTAAGTCAAACAAATCATATCACACCTACCTATACGTAATTTTTTTACATGTATTGGTCATTGAAATTTAACAGTTATAAGAAGAGCACTGTCGTTTTATGGAGGTATTTATGTACTTTGTAAGCCAGTAGGTTATAGAAGCTACGCTTCTGCAGCTACATTCCATCAAACTTGTATCTTGGTATTACAAGATTTTTTCTTCGTATTACAATTTAACTGATCGGTTTCAAGAAAATTTTGTTTGTCTCTTAGTTTTTATTAGTTTTATCTTAAATTTTCAAATATTTCTGATTTTTTCCTTATTATGTAGACATTTTTGGCGTCACAACAGGCGGACAAATTCCGTTTCGTTTAAGTTCTTCAATAGAAATAAACTTTACATGTTATAAGATATTTTGAGCATTTTTGGGTGGTCTCAATAGCCCCTTTTATAATTGAACATATTCTTCTGTCAAAACTGAAGGAAATTCGAGTATCGGGTGTGATGATAAAACGAATAAGAATCGCTTCGAATCTATAAACTTGTAAAATATCCTTTTTGATCCGTTTTCAAATTTGTAGAAGAAATCTCATTTTGCAGATTCTTGTATTGCAATCTTTCGTCACATTTTCAAAACCTTGATTGTCTTCAACTCAAAATGAAAAAATACCGAAGTTACTGTGAATTGAATTTCTGCATATGCGAATTTCGAAAACTTATGTCTCTTCAGTTCAGATAAAATCTAAACGTTTGGCGGACCATAAACCCAGATAAATTTAAAAACTGATAGAGAACAAATAACCAATATGATCTAAATGTAAAGCAAAAATCAGTTAAGGACAGGGCTTTACATGGGGAGATACTCCTTATTTTTCAACAAAATTTACAAAAATTTAGATATTGTAAGGTTCCAAATAAAATCGGCTTTCGGATCAGCACCGAAGTACTGACTACTGGGCTCGTGAATACCCTCGGGGATTAACAGTTCACCAGCAGCGGCATCGACCCAGTGGTAACAAATAACTAAATACCGAAGTATATGAATTTAATGTATGTGAAATATGTGAATTTAATTTAAACCGGTTGCAAAAGCATAGAGGTTCAGCAAACACTGCTGAAAATCAAGATGTTTTATTGGAATTGTTTTTGTTCTGATTTTGTTGTTTTTCTTGGATTATTTGATCATCATTCATATACACATAGTATATTTGAAAGGTACTAAGTGTTTTTACTAATGAAGCCTCTTAGAAAATTTGTTTGAATAAAAGAAATTGACTACTAGTTATACTCTTACACGACTGATCAAGAAAAAAAAGAAAGACGTAATCTTGAAAAACCTTCACATGTTTGCAATCGAATTGGATTGCATAAACATTTTTGTACGTCTGAAACTCACAAAAATGATGATTAAAGTTCTGATGTTCCTCTGAACAATCATATTCTTGTTAGATCCAACATTGGATTGTACATATTAAAGATAACTTATATATCTGAGTAATTTCTGGATCTCGTAATAACTTCATTTTTACTTCTTCCGACCGTTGTCCGTCCGTAAACTTCTCACTTTTTTGCTATCTCTCCAGAAACCACTTGACCAATTTTAACCAAACTTTCTAGGAATGATGTATGGAAGGTCTTTTATCAAGTTTGCCGAAATTTTTCCGATCTGCCAAAAACATGGCCGCCAGCGCTGAACTTAGGTATAACATTGGACCCTATTAGAAAAAGCATATATTTGCTATCTCCTCTGAAGCTACTGAAGCAAACTTCACAGGAATGATGTATGGAAGGTCCTTTATGAAGATTGCTGACATTTTTCTCATCCGCTAAAAAAAGAACATGGATGTTAGCGCAGAACATAGTTTAACATGGAACCCTATGGGAAAAAGCATATATTTGCTATCACCTCTGAAGCTTCTGAAGCAAACTGAACCATGAACCAAACTTTACAGGAATGATGTATGGAAGATCCTTTATGAAGATTATCAAAATTTTTCTGATCCGCTAAAAAACATGGCCGCCAGCGCAGAACATAGTGTATCACGATACCCTATGGGAAAAGCGTATATTTGCTATCTCCTCTGAAGCTACTGAAGCAAATTGAGCCAAACTTTACAGGAATGATGTATGAAAGGTCATTTATGTAGATTGCCGTAATTTTTCCGATCCGCCAAAAAAATGAACATGAGACAATAACACATGTGTTAACTCCAACTGCAATAATTTTAATGAACTGTATGGCCATTTCGGAAATTAATTCCTATTCAGCAGCACTAGAACCCAAACATAGGAAATCCATAATTTCAAAATATTTTTAAAATGCATAAAACCGAACGCAATCCGAATATTCAGTAATATCAAATATAGCTAAGGAAACCCTTCTCAAAGTATTCTTTCAATCTTTTCAAAATTTCGCCTTCATTTGCAATAATATGTTCTTGCAGATCTCTGATTGGTAAATTTGATGGTTGACATTTACCAGCAAGTTTTTTTGGTGATCTGATAAAGGGTATGCATGTCTCTTTTGGAAGCTGCTGTTTCTGCTTCTTCTGCCAGCCTTTTGGTGTATTCATTCCTGTCTGAACTTGCTCTCTGTTTTGCCTCTTTATCTAGTTCTTTATATTCTTTTTTAGTTGTTCTTTAATTCCTTCAAATCTTACTGCTAATATTTTCTTTTTTTCTCCTTTCTTTTCTTGACTTTTGCCATGTTTCCTCTGATATCAATTTCTCCTTCCTAACTGTTGAGGATGTGCTCCTTCGGTATCGTACAACGTGAGTAATGACGTATATAAGCTTTTGATAAGGTTTATTTAGTTCAAGAAGGTTATTGTAGTTGAACTTTGATCTCGATCGAATAATACTAAGCGAATTTTCTTACTGTATGAAATAAAGAAGTATAACAGAAAAGTGAAACCAAGGAAAATATTTCTTAGAATTGACAAGGTATATCAGTTATCGTTATCATAATTTGTGATTTCTTAAAAAAATACTGAGGTTTCATTCCGTGTATGGCACTCGGTAGATGTCTTTGGTACTGGATTTGACCTCCTAATTCGGTATTTTTGGATTATGGCTTTCCATATTATTTGATTGTAATGCTGCTTAAGAGAGGTTACTCCTTGAAACACATGTGCACGATAACGAAATGTACTGTTTTTTATGCAATTTTGGTAATTGTTTTTATTTTTTCTTACAGTCATAAATGACTGCATCTTTTTTGTTACAAGTGGAGTTGCAAGGTAACATTAAACCAGAGGCTCAGATACTGAGCCTGTATCGCTCACCTGACAAAATGTTTCTATGTCATACATGACAAAAACAGATGTTTTTTTACCAATGGGGTCAAATGTTTAGCTATGTTCTCCATTAGCACCCGTGTTTTTGTCTGATCCTATTGAAATGAATAATTTTTGCAAAGTACCCTCTATACATTTAGTTAAATTTGCCTGATTAGTTTCAGAGAAGATGATGAAAAGGATGGTTATCTCATACTGGACTCCAATGTTAAACTATGTTTTGCGCTGGAATCCACGTTTTTTGTCAAATCGAAATAAAATGAGCAATTTTTGTAAGGTACATCATTCCTGTAAAGTTTAGTTGAATTTGCTTCAGTGGTATCAGAGGAGAAGATGAAAATATAATTCTCCAATAGGGTCCAATGTTAAACTATGTTTCGTGCTGGCCGCCATATTTTTTTATTATTATTATTATTTTTTTTTTTTTTTTTTTTNTGTGAAGGACCTTCCATACATCATTCCTGTAAAGTGTGGTTCAGTTTGCTTAAGCAGCTTCAGAGGAGATGGCAAATATATGCATTTCCCATAGGGTCCAATTCTGCGCCGGCTGCCATGTTTTTTAGCGGAAGGGTAAAATTTCTGCAATCTAAATAAAGGATCTTCCATACAACATTCTTGTACAGTTTGGTTCAATATGCTTCAGTAGCTTCAGAAAAGATCTGCTTTTTCCAAAGAGTCCCATCTTAAACTATGTTCAGCGCTGGCGGCCGTGTTTTTATTGGGTCGGAAATATTTCGGCAATCTACATAGAGGACCTTTCATACATCAATCCTGTTAGGTTTTGTTAATTGCTTTAGTAGCTTCAGAAACGATAGAACATAAATGCTTTTCCCATAGGGTCTTAAGTTAATCTATGTTCTGCGCTGGCGGCCATGTATTTTAGCGGATCGGGAAAATTTCGGCAATCTGCATAAAGGACCTTCCATACATCATTCCTGTAAAGTTTGATTCAATTTGCTTCAGTAGCTTCAGAGGAGATAGCAAATATATGCTTTTCCCATAAGGTATCGTGTTACACTATGTTCTGCACTGGCGGCCATGTTTTCAGCGGATCAGAAAAATTTTGGTAATCTTCATAAAGGATCTATCATTCATCATTCCTGTAAAGTTTGGTTCAGTTTGCTTCAGAAGCTTCAGAGGTGATAGCAAATATATGCTTTTTTCCCATAGGGTCCAATGTTAAACCTAAGTTCAGCGCTGGCCGCCATGTGACATAACAATTTTAAAAGGTTTTCCCTAGAGGAGATCTAAATAAATATATGTGCAAAACGTTTAACACTGTTGGATAAGATTTAACCAGAGGATGTCGAACACTTTTGCATTGACTTGACACTTCCTTAATTGCTTCCATGTAAATGGTTTCAAAACACCGATCACACCGCTACCACTCACATGGAATCAGTTTTATTTGAGTGTAATTTGTCGCAATTTTAAAAATATATATATATATGTTTTTTGTTTTTTAAGCTAATCTTTTGCAGTTAATTAAGTCGAACAAATCATATCACACCTACCTATACGTAATTTTTTTACATGTATTGGTCATTGAAATTTAACAGTTATAAGAAGAGCACTGTCGTTTTATGGAGGTATTTATGTACTTTGTAAGCCAGTAGGTTATAGAAGCTACGCTTCTGCAGCTACATTCCATCAAACTTGTATCTTGGTATTACAAGATTTTTTTCTTCGTATTACAATTTAACTGATCGGTATCAAGAGATTTTGATTGTCTCTTAGTTTTTATTAGTTTTATCTTAAATTTTCAAATATTTCTGATTTATTTCCTTATTATGTAGACATTTTTGGCGTCACAACAGGCGACAAATTCCGTTTCGTTTAAGTTCTTCAATAGAAATAAACTTTACATGTTATAAGGTATTTTGAGCATTTTTTGGAGGGTCTCAATGGCCCCTTTTATAATAGAACATATTCTTCTGTCAAAACTGAAGGAAATTCGAGTATCGGGTGTGATGATAAAACGAATAAGAATCGCTTCGAATCTATAAACTTGTAAGTAGAAGAAATCTCATTTTGCAGATTCTAGTATTGCAATCTTTCGTCACATTTTGAAAACCTTGATTGTCTTCAACTCAAAATGAAAAAATACCGAAGTTACTGTGAATTTAATTTCTGCATATGCGCATTTCGAAAACTTATATCATTTCAGTGCAGATAAAATCTAAATGTTTGGAAGACCATAAACCCAGATAAATTTAAAAACTGACAGAGAACAAATAACCAATATGATTTAAATGTAAAGCCAAAATCAGTTAAGGACAGAGCTTTACATGGGGAGATACTCCTTATTTTTCAACAAATTTACAAAAAATTAGATATTGTAAGGTTCCAAATAGAATCGGCTTTCGGATCAGCACCGAAGTACTGACTACTGGGCTGGTGAATACCCTGAGGGACTAACAGTTCACCAGCAGCGGCATCGACCCAGTGGTAACAAATAACTAAATACCGAAGTTACTGTGAATTAATTTAAACCGGTTCAGCGAACACTGCTGAAAGTAAAGATGTTTTATTGGAATTGTTTTTGTTCTGATTTTGTTGTTTTTCTTGGATTATTTGATCATCATTCATATACACATAGTATATTTTAAAAGGTACTAAGTGTTTTTATTAATGAAGCCTCTTAGAAAATTTGTTTAAATAAAAGAAATTGACTACTAGTTATACTCTTACACGACTGACCAGGAAAAAAGAAAGACGTAATCTTGAAAAACCTTCACATGTTTGCAATCGAATTGGATTGCATAAACATCTTTGTACGTCTGAAACTCACAAAAATTATGATTAAAGTTCTGATGTTCCTCTGAACAATCATATTCTTGTTAGATCCAACATTGGATTGTACATATTAAAGATAACTCATATGAGTAATTTCTGAATCTCGCAATAACTTCATTTTTACTTCTCCGTCCGTCGTCCGTCCGTAAACTATTCCCTTTTTTGCTATCTCTTCAGAGACCACTTAACCAATTTTAACCAAACTTTCTAGGAATGATGTATGGAAGGTCTTTTACCAAGTTTGCCGAAAATTTTTCCGATCTGCCAAAAAACATGGCCGCCAGCTCTGAACTTAGGTATAACATTGGACCCTATTAGAAAAGGCATATATTTGCTATCTCCTCTGAAGCTACTGAAGCAAATTGAGCCAAACTTTACAGGAATGATGTTTGTAAGGTCATTTATGTAGATTGCCATAATTTTTCCGATCCGCCAAAAAAACATGGCAGCCAGCGCTGAACTTAGGTTTAACATTGGACCCTATGGGAAAAAGCGTATATTTGCTATCACCTCTGTAGCTTCTGAAGCAAACTGAACCAAACTTTACAGGAATGATGTATGGTAGATCCTTTATGAAGATGACCAAAATTTTTCTGATCCGCTAAAAAACATGGCCGCCAGTGCAGAACATAGTGTAACACGATACCCTATGGGAAAAGCATATATTTGCTATCTCCTCTGAAGCTACTGAAGCAAATTGAACCAAACTTTACAGCAATTATGCATGGAAGGTCCTTTATGTAGATTGCCGAATTTTTCCGATCCGCTAAAATATATGGCCACCAGCGCAGAACATAGATTAACTTAAGACCCTATGGGAAAAGCAATTATGTTCCATCGTTTCTGAAGCTACTAAAGCAATTAACAAAACTTAACAGGATTGATGTATGGTAGGTCCTCTATGTAGATTGCCGAAATTTTTCCGACCCAATAAAAAACACGGCCGCCAGCGCTGAACATAGTTTAAGATGGGACTCTTTGGGAAAAGCATATATTTGCTATCTTCACTGAAGCTACTGAAGCATATTGAACCAAACTGTACAGGAATGTTGTATGGAAGGTCCTTTATTTAGATTGCAGAAATTTTACCCTTCCGCTTAAAAAACATGGCATCCGGCACAGAACATAGTTTAACATTGGACCCTATGGGAAAAAGCATATATTCGCCATCTCCTCTGAAGCTACTTAAGCAAATTGAACCACACTTTACAGGAATGATGTATGGAAGGTCCTTCACACAGATTACCAAAAATATTCTGATCAAAGAAAAAAAAATATGGCGGCCAGCACAAAAAATTCTTTAACATTGGACCCTATTGGAAAATTCTATTTTCATCTTCTACTCTGTTACCACTGAAGCATTTTAACTAAACTTTACAGGAATGATGTACCTTACAAAAATTGCTCATTCTATTTCTATTTGACAAAAAACGTGGATTCCAGCGCAAAACACAGTTTAACATTGGAGCCCAGTATGAGATAACCATCCTTTTCATCATCTTCTCTGAAACTAATCAGGCACATTTAACTAAATGTATAGAGGGTACTTTGCAAAAATTATTCATTATAAATAGGATCAGACAAAAAACACGGATGCTAATGGAGAACATAGCTAAACATTTGACCCCATTGGTAAAAAAAGCATCTGTTTTTGTAATATATGACATAGAAACATTTTGTCAGGTGAGCGATACAGGCTCAGTCTCTGAGCCTCTGGTTTAATGTTACCTTGCAACTCCACTTGTAACATAAAAGATGCAGTCATTTATGACTGTAAGAAAATTTTTTTAAAAATACCAAAATTGTATAAAAAAAACAGTACATTTCATTATCGTGCACATGTGTTTCAAGGAGTAACCTCTCATAAGCAGCATTACAATCAAATAATATGGAAAGCCATAATCCAAAACATACCGAATTAGGAGGCCAAATCCAGTACCAAAGACATCTACCGAGTGCCATACACGGAATGAAACCTCAGTATTTTTTTTAAGAAATCACAAATTATGATAACGATAACTGATATACCTTGTCAATTCTAAGAAATATTTTCTATGGTTTTACTTTTCTGTTATACTTCTTTATTTCATACGGTAAGAAAATTCGCTTAGTATTATTCGATCGCTTCAACTACAATAACCTTCTTGAAACTAAATAAACCTTGTCAAAAACTTATAGACGTCATTACTCACATTGTACGATACCGAAGGAGCACATCCTCAACAGTTAGAAAGGAGAAATTGATATCAGAGGAAACATGGCAAAAGTCAACAAAAGAAAGGAGAAAAAAAGAAAATATTAGCAGTAAGATCTGAAGGAATTAAAGAACAACTAGAAAGAATATAAAGAACAAGATAAAGAAGCAAAACAGAGCGCAAGATCAGACAGGAATGTGTACACCGAAAGGCTGGCAGAAGAAGCAGAAACAGCAGCTTCCAAAAGAGACATGCATACCCTTTATCAGATCACCAAAAAACTTGCTGGTAAATGTCAACCATCAAATTTACCAATCAGAGATCTGCAAGGACACATTATTGCAAATGAAGGCGAAATTTTGAAAAGATCAAAAGAACACTTTGAGAAGGGTTTCCTTAGCTATATTTGATATTACTGAATATTCGGATTGCGTTCGGTTTATGCATTTTAAAGATATTTTGAAATTATGGATTTCCTATGTTTGGGTTCTAGTAGTAGTTGTATATTTGGACGTGTCCGGCGCAGCCTTCCACGTCCAAATATACAACTACTACGACCCCTAAAAAAACCCTCAAAAGACCTAAAAATGACATAAGTTTTATAAAAAAAAAAGCAAAAAACAGCACAAAAAACCCTATATTTTTTTGACCCTCAAAAAAAAAAATAGGCACAAAAACATCCCCCCAAAAAAGTTACACAGAAAAAGTGAAAAAAATTTTGCCCCCCCCCCCTCCCAAAAAATTCCGGAAGTTCAGCGAATCTAAAACTGAGTCACCTGTAATTCTTGTTCATGAAAAGAACCTATTATTTCTTCACCTTTTAAATCTTTTATTTTATAAGTAATAGGGTTTGTATTTAAAACTTTCACAATTATAAATATTTCTTTTGTCCAACGAGTTGTATAACCCTTTTCAAATCTACCCTTCTTCTTTGTTATTCTCACGCGATCACCTACTTTAAATTTAGGTTTTCTAATTTTTTCTTCTTTTTCTGGATATAAATTTTTATACACTCTTGATTTATTTTTGGATTTACTCGCTTCAACCGGTGTCATTTTAATTGAAGAATGTATCGTATTATTATAGTTTTTAACGAATTGATCTAATACGTCATAATATTTAAATGTTCCAGAGGCTGTAAAATATCTAAACATATGTTGTTTCATCGTTCCTATCCATCTTTCTACTACACTGCTTTTTTCTTCATTTTCAGTTGAATATAATTTTATGTCATTATTTTTTAACAATTCTTTTACCTGTCGATTATAAAATTCAGAGCCTTTATCTGACCAAATATACATTGGTTTTCTTTCTTTAAATAATTTTTTAAATGTTTCGCTTACCGTTACTCCTGTTTTATTTTTCAATGGAACTAACCACCCATATTTACTAAATACATCTATAACCGCTAATAAATATTTATAATGTTTATTTTGTTTTGAGTATTTTTGCATATCTACTAAATCAACTGCCCATGTTTGATCAACAGAATGAACATAAACACGTCTTTTGGGAAAAACACTTACAACTCTACGATGTAATTCATCTCCTAATCTATTTGTTAGATTTGTAAGCGCCATTTTAAATAAATGAAAATTCTTTTTTTAAAAATGACAGAAGGGCAAATATGTACAAAATGCAAAGAATATAAATATTTATATGAATATGATAGAAATAAAACAAAACCAATGGGTGTTAAATCTGCCTGTAAAGAATGTAATAAACCTAAACAAAGATTACATTATCAAAATAATAAAGAAAAATATAAACAATCTTATCAAGAATTTATACTGAGAAATCCTAATTATCGACATGAATATTACTTGGAAAAAACTAAAATAAATACTTAATTAAATTATTTTCTATTAAAAATGAGTCTTAAAAAATCCAAAACATTTAAAGATCTTATTACTGAAACTGATATTGATGATATACTTGAGGAAGACATAGATGAATATATAAAATTATTAAAAAATAAAATAGTTATTAATCATTTTCCTGTAAAAATAAAAGTGATAATAACAAGTGAATTTTCAACACCTATGGCATTTGATATAATAGAAAGTCATTATTCTCATCCTATTCAATATATTATAACACGAAATAATATATCTAGATTTTATAAAAATTTAATATATAAATTTAAAGCTTGGATAGATGAATTTCAAGAAAAAGGATCTGGTCATGTTTTCAGAAATATTAAAAGTGTAAAAGTAAAACAATATAAATATGATTATCAGAAAGCTTCATCCTATATTCCCCTTCAATTTAAATCAAAAAATATTATTAATGTTCAAAATAAAAATGATAATAAATGTTTCTTATGGTCTATATTAGCAAAATTATATCCTGCTAATATAGACAAACAAAGAGTATCTAAATATAAAGAATATGAAAATAATATTAACATGAAAGGAATTGAATATCCTGTAGCAATAAAAGATATTTCAAAAGTAGAGAAAAAAAATAATTTAAGTATAAACGTATTTAGGTTAAAAGATCAAACAAAAAAAGAATCTTTAGAACCAGTTAGAACTTCAAACTTAGAAAGTGAAAATGTAATTGATCTTTTATACATTGAAGATAATAGAAATACTCATTATTGTTTAATTAAAGATTTAGATAGTTTTAAGTACGATAAAAATAATAATAAATTATTTACATGTAGAAATTGTATGCAAGGAATTAGAAGAGAAAAAAAA
>MJUU01054489.1:59916-75307 GCA_002080025.1 Modiolus philippinarum | reverse complement strand
TTTTTTTAATCTCTGATACGAAGAAATAGAGACCTTTGTATAGGCGTAACTTCGTGAAATTTTGGTACCACCATCTGAGAAAACAATATGCAATACTAGGCATTGTTGTTATTTATATTAAGAAGCTTGGTGGATGTTGGATTGAAGAAGCAGGATAATTGTCTAGTTTAATTCCAAGATATGACATATAGATAAAGAGCAGACATAGAGCTGTAGGATCAGGTTTCGGTCATTGAATAAAGTTAACTCACAAGAACCAACAACAGAACCAGGCGTGTCAAATTTAAAAGGTTTATACAATTAACCATAAAAGAGTTTTAAAAAATGAATTTTTTTTAAAACACTTTAATAAACAAGATGAAAAAAATATTATCGCATTATCAACAGGCATTGGGTTGGGAGTTTTATTGTTTTCTGTAAAAGAAAAAAACGAATTCGTCTACTGATGCACTGACTAGAGGTCAAGCACATGCAAATCTATTCTTATTTCTTAATACTTAATTCTTAATACTTAATTCTTAATATTCAATACTTAATTCTTAATACTTAATTCTTAATACTTAATTCTTATTTCTTAATACTTAATTCTTAATACTTAATTCTTATTTCTTAATACTTAATTCTTAATACTTAATTCTTAATACTTAATTCTTATTTCTTAATACTTAATTCTTAATACTTAATTATATTGTCGGAAATGTTGGTGGCGGCGGTGGCAGCCTTCCTCCCCAGGGAGGTGCCGGGATCCTCTTCGATAGGAAGTGGGTCTGCAAAGTCTGGAGGAGGGGGCAAGTCAGGGTGGGAGTGGGAGTGGCAGATTCTTGGTGATTTGCAAGGCAGCTTTCTCCTGGGCCTCCATCACGGGCTTGAAGAATCTGCCGAGGTATCAACTTACCCCCCTTCTCCACGCGATCCTTCAGCTGACTAGCCTTGATATTCTGCTTCATGCCGTGCAGCGATTTGGCCAGAGCATCGCACTGCTCCTTGCTCGTGATCTTGATGAAGCTCATTTATATAGGGATGGATGCGATCATGGCTTTTTCGGATACACTGGGAGCATCCGAAAAGGCTAACGACCTCTCCAGCATCGGCCGTACTTGGCAGCCCAGGCGACGGTCCCCGAGTGGAGAGGTTCGGGGTGGGCGTTTGGCGTCCGGAAGGGCGATCGGGAAAGCTTTAACCGTTCGGAGGGGCGTTCGGGGAACCAATTGGCGACTGAGGGGGCGTTCGGGGAAGCGTTCGGGGATCGTTTGGCATTCGGGGGAGCGTTTGGCGATTGAGAGGGCTTCGGACGATGGAGGCGCCAGACGGTGGACCCTTTTGGGCAGGTCTTCATGCAGATTCTTCCGGTCTTGCACTCGTGCTGGCAGCGCACCTTCGACGATGATATTCTTCTTGCACATATCTTTTCCCGGTCTGCGAGAAAGCTGGCATGGATGCCCTCTCTCTACCTTTTGACCACAGAAGGGCTGAGACCATACCAAACCGCAGCTCTCGCACTTTCCAGCATCCACACCCATCTCCCCATGCTTGCATGGGCATCGGCATTCACCACTCTCCGCCAGGTCGGCTTGCAGGCGCTGGGAAATGCAAAATTGGCAGAGATCGCCGCACTTCTCCAGACCGACACTCGGAGCATCCACTCCGCGCCAGCATCGCCCGAAATCTTTGAATTGATTGAGGCGATGGTCGATCGAGCACCTTCGGCAGAGATGTCTCTAGGGGATGATCTGCTCGACGAATTGAATCACAGAAAATCTATCAAGACAAGACAAGCGATATCATCATGGGATTCATAATTTATCTGGGACTACGAAGAATTCATCTAGTTTGTACCGATATCTTACGGCCTCTCGGGAACTGGGCAGATCGATGGTTATGAAGCCATGGGGCTCAGACTAGCATCGGCGGCAGGGGTCTTGAATTAGTTTAGGGATAGGTCGGTGCAGAAGTCGCGATGGATGTGGTGGAGATTTCGATCGTCTTGGCGGAAGAGGCAGATGAAGTTGGCATTCTTCTGGATGCTCTACCGCTACAGCTTGAAGTAGCTCTGGCAGAGGTAGAAGCAATCGTCGTTATTATGGCGACAGTGCACGTAGTAATCCTCTTACTTATTTTGCTTGCTCAGCATCAAATCGTGGAAGACCATCAGATTCTTATCCGCCGGATCGAGCTCTCGGGGTACGTTACTGTCCTGCTCGAAGAAGGAGGCATCGATGCAACCAGGCCCTCGCACCTACCTTCCCATCTTGGAGGATCTGGTGCGGAAGTATAATACCTCCAAGCATCGATCAATCAAGATGACTCCGACCGCCGCCAGCAAGAAGGAGAATCATGCAAAGGTGTTTTGGAATCTCTAGGGAGATCTTCGACTCATGCAGCCGCCGCGATTCGAGAAGGGAATACGTCCCGCTGGAAAGAAGAAGTCCTCACCGTCTCGCAGGTCCTGGGCACTCAGCCACCGACCTATTGTCTCAAGGATTTCCACGGAGAGGAGATCCAGGAATTCTTCTACGAGCCCGAGATCCAGCAACCGACCAGGACGTCTATTGCATCGAGGATCTCCTGCGGCGACGAACCAGGGGTGGGGTCAAAGAAATCTTGAAATGGTTGGGCTACCCTAAATCTTTCAATTCTTGGGTATCGCAATCCATCCGACAGGCAATAAGCCATGCCAATCGGCAATCAGTCTGGTCCCTTGAGAGAGACCGGAAAGATAAGGGGGGATAATCCCTGGACCTACCTCTATGGCAGAAGATCCCGAATTTTTGTATCCACCATGGCAATCTTACTCTGCATAATCAATGCCAGATCTTGCCAGTTCTTGGCGTGCCATCCTTTCGGGAACGGATCGTCAGCTCTGGTCCCCTCTGGAAGGTTGCAAATCGCATTGCTCTGCATATCTAAGTCCACGCGCATCCGACTGCATCTGGTATTGATGCAGTCCAATCTATCTGCCTTGCAAGTCAGTTGCTTCTGGAGGGGTTTAATCTCCTCCCTCGTCATGCGATGCGTCTTCTCAACGACTGCTTTACGAATTTCTTCGTCACGCATAATTATCCTTTTCTGGATACTACTGAAATTCATATCCAGATCCTCTTCGATCTCATATTTGCGGTCGGCCCCTCTGGTGAGGCCCATCCTTAGACCAAATTTATCGACAATACTTTATCTATAGCAGGGAGAAGACGACGATAGTCGCTCAAGACATAAAGGCAGAGATGGCCGCAGATGGCCGATCCGCGGGGCTGAACTTTTTCCGTATTATGGTCGATCGGTAGGACCAGATAGCGTCGCAGCTCGGTCGGTTGCAGCAATCCGTATGAGTAAAAGTAGTCTCTCCGGATGCGGTCTTCGAACCAGCACGTCCAGTGAGTCCAGGGGCCTACGAGATCATCATGATTGAGGATGCCGCATTCGAGAACTCTAGGCTTGGATGATAGGTCGACGTGCATGAATACGCCTCTGAAATGGGAGATATGCAGATTCTTCACGGCTCGCTCGAGCTCAAGATTGGTGAGGTGCTTATCCATCTATCTAGGGAGGGGTGGGACATCCGCACCCGTCAAAGCCTTCCAAGATCAGATGGGGTGGCGAAGAGAGATTTTCCTGAGGCTCACGGAGCTTGAGAAATTCAAGAATTGGAGGGGGTTGGGAAGCGGCCGTCCCACGGTTCGGTAGTGACCGTGGGAGAGGGTGCTGATGCCGTCGGGAAGATGTGGCGCTTATCGTCATTGGAGGAGAGGAATTTCTTGCACGTCTCGAGAGTCAGGACCTGGTGGAGCCTGCTGCAGATGATATTTATTGATCGATATATCTCCTTGCCCGTATCCAAGCACTCCTTATAGTCGGCGAAGGTCAGATTGGTCTTGACCACGCTCTTCATGCCCTTAGCCTTCCTTCTTGCACTCCTCGCGATCTACTTTGAAGGCGTATGCTTTCGGCCGGAGACCCACGTACTCGGTCATCGGATGGCCGCCGCACTCATCCTTAAATTTGCTAGGCACTTTCTTATTTACGGCGGCCTGGATCCCGGAGGCATGGTCTGGGACATATTTTACGTATCGAAGCACTGCTGCACGCTCTCCGCCATATCCTTATATGCGTCCGCTGTCTGGATATCGCAGATCAAGCTATCCGTATCCGTATAGAAGATGCTGAGTCGGTCGCCATAACGGGGCTTGAGGTAATCGTGGACGAAGTCAGCCATCAGAGTCTGTGATATATCAAGGATGGAGAATCCTAGGTAGATGGGCTTATCGGAGAGCACCACGGTGCGATGCAGAGGACGGCAGCCAGATCTTCACTGAAAACCATCCTACGCTTGAAGTTAGGATTGGCCACTAGCTTCCGGGCAACCTTCTCGGTTTTCACCAGCCGCACGTCCACCCTATTGTGGATATCTTCCATGGTCTTCCAGAATACCAAGTTGACCATGAGCTTGAAGAAATCCTTCTCGAAGGCGGTGGATGTCGCAGCCCTGCAAGCCGTATTATTCTTCACGTTAGCCCTCAGCCATGGGCTCTTAGTGAATCGGAGGACGCGACGGATCTTCTTCAGCTTCAGACCCTGGGCAAGATATTTCTCGAGATTCACATAGTGGACCACGTATTTCTCCATGTCGTGGAGGTTGGCCACTAGCTTCCTGACTCCACTGATCACTATGGATTGCGGTGCGTGTGGATAATCGTTGTGGCGATCGCGGAGCACCCTCGGATATTCGAGATCCACTTCCAAGATGAATTCTTGCTCATCCTCTTCGCCGAGCGTGCTGAGGTCTGAGACTTCCAAGGGATCGATCCACTTGAAATCTCCGGTGGGCAGGGCCCGACTCATCGCCCATCCGTAGAGATTAATAGCGTCCAGATACATCAGATAGTTGGTCGGCTTGCTCGGATCCAAATCTTGCACGTAGGGGTTACTAGTATTCGCCCGAGCATATCTCTGAGACGCCATGGTCAGACTCTGCGAATCCCCTTCTCAACCATGAACAGCATATCGGGGTCGCTGAGAAGCTCAAGCTTGATATCGCTGACCTTGAGCGCGGCGTCGTAAGCTAACCCTGGCGTTGTGTAGTAGTGCGCCAGATCGGGGCCATAGTGCTTCATGCAGATTTCGTGGAAATTCTCGAAGATGTCGGTGAGCAGGAGCAAGACCACGTCAGTTTAGAGACAGAAGTTGTGATAATCGCGCATGGTCTTGCATCCAAAGGCCCCCAGACCTTCTGAGCGCGAGTGTAATCTTCCTCGCTGATATGCTAACCGGTGAGCGTTCTGAAGAAGGCTTCCTACGGCGGAAGCTGGGTCTCCTGGAGCCTCTCGAACCTATCCATAAAATCGTATGGGTAGACGCCTTTGGCCGCAGGTCTAAGTGATGGCTTTTCTGTCTGATCGCCGCGGTTGGGATATCATTACCTTCATACATCTCCTTGACCGTGAAGGTGATATCAGCCCCGACGACTTCCTTCACCCTCTGAAAAATCTCGGGCAGCATGGTGCGCGGAACTTCCTTCTTATGAATTATCAGCCCATCGAGTACGAGCGCCCCCACCTCGATCTCCTGCTCGGTCAGATAGTCCTTGGCCGCCATCAGAGCCTTATTTTCCAGGGAGCAGTCATGACGTAATTCACGGTCGTGCCCTCGATATTGTAATCCGTCCCCTTCTTCTCCTTGGATTCGCAGGCGGCCATATGTAGGTCAGAATTCAGCTTGATCACTTCCTCAATGATCTGCCTCATCCTCCATAGTAGTCTCGGAGCCAGGTCGGTGCGTTATGCTTGAGTCTGACGATCTTCCCATTGATGATGGCGAGCAGGTAGGTTTTGGCATCGTCCCAGCTGATTCCCTCGTAGGCCATCAGGTCCGCGATTACCTTTTCCCGGTCGCCGATATATGTGTCGAGCCCCGTGCACGCGATCCCATTTTCATGGCAATACCAGGAGAGTAGAGTCGTATGCGCATTCTTCATATCGATATCAATCATATGATCTGCGCATAGGGTATGCCGGATGCAGCGGCTGATATTCTGGAGGCTGATCTTCTCGCCCGTCCAATACCTCCCGAAGCCGTGGCGCTGGTAATATCGCATCGGGCACTCATCCGAGGCATTGGTGCGGGCCAAGTAATCCTTCAACAGCGTCAACTGAGCATCCTTATCCACCTTCTCCCCTTGATATATCTACTCCCCAGCTCGTAGTTTTCCTGGTGCGTCACGATATGCTTCAGCTTTTCCCGGTCGATCACTTCGCGCAAGGTGATACTTCGCCAATTCTCCGACTCAAAGTGCCCAATCGTAAAGAGCCCCGGATCCATTGGCTTGGCCCCCATATTCCCGCCTCATATTGGTGAAGGTATCGGACGGGGTAGATTCTACCAGCTTCTGCAGGCTTGTTCCTATGAACTTGAAGCTGTCTATGAATCGCAGGTGCTGATAGAGCGTCTTCTCTTTCCCCTTCTTATCCTTGTATGAGCCGGCCGCCACGCTCTTGGTGAATGATATGTAGCACTCCTCCGTGTTGGGGATGCAGTCGATCTTGCCCTCAGTACCCCCAGTGCCTTGATGAAGAGATGAGCATCGTAGCCTGCCAGGCTATGGAAGATGACCGAGATGAATTTCGGCACATGATAGTTCAGATTGCACTCATTGTGCGCGGCTCCCCGGAATCTGCCCGTGAAGTGGCAATGGTCCCTTATCCTATCCTCCCAAAGCTCCTGGTGGCAGATGAAGCCCTTGGTGGCTTCAGCAAAGGCGATCTTATCTTCCTCCGTCATCACCATGGGCTTCTTGAAACCGTTCTACTGATCTCCCGGATATCTTTCGTCAGCCGATCAACGAAGATCTGACCCACGTTCCCCCCACCCTCCGCATGGTGTAGATCACCGGCTCCTTGGCGTATACCGTCTCATCGAAGCACTTGATATGGTAGCAGAATCCCGATGGTACGTGCTTCTGGAGGATCTTTATTGGTATGAGGTTTAGACGGCTCGCCCCTTATACCTTCTGGATGGTCGTCTGCATCATGTGCAACAGCAGCGGCAGCAGCCTTTGTCGGTTCAAGTCCGACCTTTGTCGTGAAGCACTCGAAGTCTGCGTAGATGACGAATAGCACCTTCATCGACCGGATGTCACAGGTTTTGGAAGCTGACGTAGATTCCTTCGCTCGGCATCGTGATTTTCATCAACTTCTTCCGGCAATATTCCATGTGTTGGTCAAGTTTTTCTTGCCGATTGAGGTGGTTCAGGCATCGGCGGAAGAAGTAAGCTTCCAAATCATGATCGCTTACCTGCGCCGTCAAGAGTCGCAGAAGATTCTTTACCCAGCAGTAGTGCTTCGTCTCACCGTTATCCACTAGCATGAGATCCACGTGCTTTGCCCCGGCATCATCCTTTTCGGATATCTTCATAGGGCGGGTCTCTCTCTCGAAGAATCTCGAGGAACCTTGATCTCCTCATTGAGCTTCTCAAACCTATCGATTGCCAGGAGTGAGAGCGGGAAGTTGATTCTGTCGAACCTGGGCTCGTCCGACCACTTTTTGAAATGCTTGACTCGGCTGGTACTTTTCTGACCCACCTCCTGAGAGGATCGCCCATTTGAAGCACTGCTGATCCTCATTTTGAACGTTGACTTTTGCCTTCTTGGCAGCGAACTTCTTGGAGAGTGGGATATATGAGCTCCTCTTGAGGGGCCTGTACTCATTCAGCTGAATCTCCAGCTTCTCGATGCGCTCAAAGGTCCATCCGCTCCCTTCAGCCTGGAAAGTTGCCATGCTCTCATTGATCTTATCCTCCATCCGCGCTATCACTTCGTCCAAATCTGCCAATTCGTTGATTACCATCAAGGCCGACCGGAATTATGGGTATTCTCTCCGGTCGCCGTTCTGATCTTTACAATCTCTACGTGGATGATTTTTTTCCGCTTTCAACCCCTTCTTTTCCGCCAGCCCCTTCGAAATCGTGCTTCGGATTTCCCCCCAGCTTAGCTTGATAAAAGTCTCCACGTCCTGCTGCGTCTTGGGTTTGATAATCACCGTGCCAAATACCCTACCCAAGGCCTCCCGCTTGTCCCCAACTTCGACAAGGTCTGCAGCTTCTTCAATGCTCTGCTTCATCTTCTCGGCCAGCTGATCGTTCTTCACCCGCGAGATATTGGTGATCCCCTCCGCCTCGCTATCGTCTTGAGCTGCTTCCTGGTGAATACTTCCCGACATTTTAATTTCCGGTCACTCGTCGACTCGATGAGTCGCAACAAATTGAGTTTATTTTTCCTGCTATATCCCTTCAACCCTTCCTCTTTGGCGATTTGCCTAAGTTCCCCAATGGTCTCGGCCATCCTAAATTTCCCTCCGATCGGTTGATCGGCGTCGTCTTGCCGCTGGGTATGCCTCCAGCAAAGTCCATCTTTCCCCGGTCTGCCCTTGCAAAGTTGCCCCTTCTTCCTTTTCAGTGGGGTATTGCAGAATTTCTGCTTTTCGGGTGATGAAGTTGGTCTGATATCGTCGCAGACGGAATCTTCGAAGCGATCCATGATAATCTTGGATGGCATGATTTTATTTATACAATTCAAATTTTTAAATTTTTAAGGTGGAATGGTGACTTTTTTCGATCACCAGGCTTGTGCATAGTGTTATTAATTATAAATTCTCGACCGGTATTTATATTACATACTTGTAGTAAATGCTTGAAGAAGGTCGGGAAAATTTGAATATCGCCAAAATAATTTGCTAATTTTTACCCCTGCAAAAAAATTTTTAAATCTAACCAGGAGCATATTTTAGGAAATCTGGCAGGTTCTTCCCCTTTCCTTAGTCTCTAGTGCGAATAATTTGCAAAAATGCTATTTTTCCCACAAAATCAGGGGAGATAATACACTAAGAGTTACGAATAAAAGTAATCTTTCCGACGAGGTATTTCCCCATCGAAAAAGACGCCACGTACCTTGCCTACCAGCACTTTTCAGCATCCCCGACTCGTTCAAGACCAATTTGCATCCAGGTCGTCTTATGCAGGATTTCTGCATGGAAAATGATCTTGCGGCAGAATTGTCATTTCTAAACTACTACCAAAAGACTATTGTGACCAAGTTTCGTTCCAATTGTCACAGTGATTTCAGAGGAGAAGATCTTTGAATGAAAGGCTTTCGACGAACGGACGACGGACGCCAAGTCATTGCAAAAGCTCACCCTGGTATAGCCAGGTGAGCTAAAGTGATTTGATCTTAAACATGGAAAATTTTCATAAAAAAATTGTGTTGACCATTGTTGGAATTTTGCCCTTTTGATGTTTTTTTGACTATTTTCAGTGTTCTTATTCTGGCCCGACCAAGTAGGCGGTAGGGACCTTTTAGATACAAACGTCTGTTCGTCACTTTTTTAGTTATTAGCTTATGTCCATGTATTAAATACTTAATGTAGTTTACCAGTGATATTCAATCAGTAAATATTCTGACTTGCATCGCTATGTCGTAATTACGACATATAATGTCGTAATTCCGACATCGTTATGTCATAATTTCGACATCGTTATCAATGGTTATGTCGTACTTTTTTTTCAAATGACCCTTATCGGCTTCCGTACTTAACCTGAATGTATGCTGCAGAAATAAGGCAACACAATGCAATAGAGAGCTTTTATTGAAAAAGTAAATGTAATTGACAAAACAAATGATAAAGGTAAATAAAGGGCTACGCTGAGCGCAGCATGTATACCACTGAAATTTGAACAAGTGTAAACTAAAATGAATGTGGACACATAAATTTGCTTGACACATTAAGGACATTGACACATTAATTAGCTGGACACAAACTAGTGAAAACAAGAGCTGTTGCCGAATGGCAGCCAAATATACCCCCGCTCATTGAACCCTGGATCGATATGGTAAGTGCAAATTTAAGTTTGTGTGGACACAATACAGGTGTGGATACAGTACAAGTGTGGACATAATACAAGTATGGACACAATCTTCAAGATAGAACTCTTCACAAGGATTTCAATGAAAATACTCTGTCTAAATCAGACAAATATGAAATTCAGCTTTTTTTAGCCTATTTGACATTTTACAAAAAAATCATAAGCATTAGACATGTTAGATAAATTTCATTACAACACTTTGAAACAACTTTTCAAGAGGATTACAATGACAAAAGTATGTCTCTCCAACAGTTTGACTTCACAATATCTATGCTTAAAAATTTTTCTTGAAAAAAAAAGATAATTGCAGGAGAAATCAACGACATTTAAAGTCGAATTATCTCTCCTTCCTGATTTCAAACATGCACATCTACATACAGTGTTCTTCCTTTGTGTAAAGTTTCATCAAAATCCTTCATGTGGTTTAAGAGAAGTTGCGCTTAAGCGGTAACCCATACATAGGGAATCAACAAAGTCAGTCGAATTATCTCCCCTTCCTGGTTTCAGACAATAATTATATTCCTTCATGCACATCTCCATATAGTGTCCTTCCTTTGTGTAAAGTTTCATCAAAATCCTTCGAGTGGTTAAAGAGGAGTTGTGCTTACGAGGTGACCCATGCATAGGGAATCAACAAAAAGTCAAAGTCAAATTATCTCCCCTTCCTGGTTTCGAACCATTATTATATTCCTTCATGCACATCTCCATATAGTGTCCTTCCTTTGTGTTAAGTTTCATCAAAATCCTTCAAGTGGTTTAAGAGGAGTTGCGCTTAAGAGAAGTGTTGACAGACGGACAGACAGGGTGATCCTATATACCCCCAAACTTTGTTTGCGGGGTATAATAAAAAAAATTAGCCCTTTTAATACGATACCGTAAGAACTAAGCAAACTCTTTTGACTACCAACTAAACGTTTACATGAAGAGAAATCCAAAGAAAAAAACTTGGATTGAAATCCAATAAAAAATAAAGGTTTCACATATTTTGAAATATTACAATTTGGCACTTTGATCCCTTATAGCTTGGAAACCATAAGAGCAACACAAAATCTATTGCAATGCTACTGAAAGCTTCCAATGAGAACATTGAGAAAAATCCAATCAAAATCTGATGAAAAATATTTAGATTTCACATATTTCTAATAATTGCAATTGTGGCCCTTTTAACCCTTATAGCTCGGAAATGATAAGAGCTACGCCAAATACATTGCCATATCGCTAAAACCTTACAATGAGAGGAATTCAAAGAAAAAATCCAATCAAAATATGATGAAAAATCACTTTAATGAGAGGAATCCAAAAAAAAAATATGATGTAAAATAAAGATTTCACATATTTTTAAAAAATGCAATTTTGGCCCGTTGACCCCTTATATCTTTCCCACATATGAGATACGTTTCAGCTTTTGCATTTTATCGTTTACTGACTTAAAGGATCGTATCGCGTTGTAAAATTTGACGTGTAATCAGCATCATGTCAGATGCGAGAAATATCACTCTCCCCTAACTTGTATTTTATTATGTTTATTGCATGTTTTTAAATTGTTCATATAAAAAATTTTTGCTTGACAAATGAATGAGAAAAAAAATGCAGTAACAACACGTCTTGTGAAGCTATAAATAAGAGTTGGTTGAAAAAATCACGCTTATTTTACCAAGATACTTTAAAATTAAGATTCAATAAATATGAGACAATACAAGCTAAAATTCTGTCACTTTACTCCCCAACAACATTTTGTAGCATAGTTCTTCAAAAAACATGTCATTATATATGAAAATTTAATTGAGATTAGCAAAAAAAGGATGTGAAGTAAATTAACATGTTATTTATAAGTTGTATCAGGGAATCAAATTGTGTTCTTTAAGTGGAGATACTATATCATCCAAAATCCGATGATGAAATTTTTCGAAATTCATTTTATAATTTCAAATAGTCCGAGTATAGCACTACAACAAGGATTTCCATTTGTATTTGTCTGGAAACTTTTTAATGTATCAGTCAGTGTGTAAAGATTAAAACCGAATAGAAAAAATAATTTTGACGTAAAAAAGATTAGTACTCAGAAATTTAATACATAGCGAGTTCAAATAATTAAGTATGAAGAATCAAGAATTAAGCATTAAGAATTAAGTATTAAGAATTAAGAATTAAGTATTAAGAATTAAGTATTAAGAATTAAGAAGTCCCCTCTAGGCTTTCGTATAAAACTCAAGAATGCTGTATCGATAAAACATCCATAAATTCTATAAGAATCTACATCTGAACAAATCAGAAGGAATACTGGAAAACTGAAAAATTCCCATTTTCGAGTTAGACAGTCAAATCATATCTCACTGAACACTATTACACTATATTTAATTGAAATGTATATACAAAATCACATAAAACATTAATTTAAAGCATTTAGAATTTGAATATTAGAAATTTTCCTTACTTTGTAGGTTAGGGTAGCTACTTCGACATTTTTACAGTAACTTCGGTATTTAGTTATTTTGTGAACCTAAAAGAAGAATGCAACAAAATAATTTAGACATAATTTGTTGCTAAAGCATAAAAAACATTATTAAATAGCAAATTAATACATATATATCAATTTTTACGATCCTAACATTGAGAAAGCCGAAATATTAAAAATCCTAAACATTTCCTTTTTTTCATTTGTTTGCGTTTTCAGATAAATGTGCGATATAAAATTGTTTGTATTAGAATAACAATAACATTACATTATTTAAATACCCGAGGGTTTCATCTTGATTTAACGGTAAAAAATATCCGTTTACTGGCTACGCTTCGCGTCACGGGAGGACTGGAACAAGTTGGTCCCAGTTGAATTGGAAGTAGCGGGATTGGTTCAGGGAAAGTGATTCCAGCCAAACATTAGAAGACTTTAATTTGGATTTGAGTAGTACAAATGTTAGAGGTGTATATGGTTTGTTCGATTTTCATTTTTTATAATCTATGACAAAATACTAGTTGTTGAGTTTTTTTATTTCAAATCTACCTGGTAATATTGTGCACTATATGCATAAATCCCCTAGACATTTAAAGACAGGATTAATTTTTTATTTTGTTTATATATCATCATGTTCATATTACTTTGAATTTGTTTGAAGCAAACTAGTTGCTGAATTCAGTCTATTAATATACATGTCAACAAGATACATCATTTGTCTGGGTAACTTTAGCTCCTGCAGTTGACATGATAAAAAAATTAATATAGCAGCTGTGCATCAGGTTTTGTTTTATTATTCTGGAGGAAAGATACAAGTGACTGACTTGCCATACATACTTATATGCAACGTTAGAATATGGAAATGTCGCCTTTGTTTTCTATAAACTGTCAGAAATAGGCTACTTAAATGAAAGGTTTAAAATTGGGGATTTAAAATGTGTACATTTACCTATTCAAGGTTGACAGATGAACAAGATATTCTGCCCATTCAGTTTGCTGTCACATTTTCCTCTAGTCCTTTTTTTTTTGTCTAAAGGCAATTTTTTGGTTTCATTGAATTGTAAGCGTTTCCAAAGAAACTGACAGATCGTTTTAGCTGTTTGAAGCACAGCATATTAAACAGTGAACCATCTATGTTTAATTACAGAGGAGCAAATTGGGAGATAATAGAATTAAAAGTTCCAACTGATCATCAGAAGTTAGTTCACATGATACGAAATTATATTGAACAGCCTTCAACTGATCTATACAACCTAACATTGGCGAATCGACTGGAATATTCCAATGGACAAATCAAAATTACACATGGTAGGTAGCACCTTTTTGAATAATGTAGAAAGTAATTATAATTTTGGCTATAATCTCAAAATATTGCAAATGGCAATATAAAAATGGTGATGTGGCATGCAAAAAACATCTGCAGGATCGATTTATTGTGATTTTATATGGAATGTTTCTTTAACTAACATGAAATTCTTGTAACTCTGATATTTCATCTTGCCTCTTCATTTAAATGAAAAAATTCACACACATATATATATATATTCATCTAACTTTACAGAATGACAATACCAAACCAAAAGGAAAAACTAAACTAACAAAAAATGAAAAAAAAAAAAAAACAATTTCAATATAGAAGCAACCCAATCGAGACGAGAGTACACATAAACATGTGAACCCCAACCACCGGGGATAGCATGATCTACTTTCTTTAAGTGTAATACGCATCACACTCCCAATGAAAAGTGCAGTGCTAAGTCATTTACATGTAATGGTAAAGGTATTTCTTATTTTTCCCCTGCTGTAAGATTGTATTTACTTTTAAACATTTTTATTTTCTAAATTTTACATATGAAAAATCTAAAAGAGTTACAAATGAATGATTATGTTTCCAGAGACACTACGTTACACTGGATGCGTGTAAGATGTTGGCAACATCTGCACATTGGAGTACGAATGAATCAAATAGTGCTTGGTTTGATCATGTATTTGTAGACTTTGTCTCGCACGCATTTACTCCATACCCTTTCATTGTAAATTACATAGATGATTAGTAAGAACCGAATCGTCAGTCAAAAGAACGAACAATCCATGGACAATGGCAACGTCGGAAACACTCAGAAACAAGGACACCAATTGAGTACAGGACATATTTGACGAGTCAAATTTTTAAATTGAGCTGAATTAATAAAAAGGTATATCCGTTTTAAAAATGGAGTTTAACTAAAAAACATATATATCCGTTTTAAAAATTGAGTTTAACTAATAAACATATCCTCCATATCCTTTCATTTTTCCTATATATATGAAAAAGAAAGGAAATGGGGTAAATGCCATATCCAGGTTAAAACGACCAAAAACAAAACATCTCGGGGTCACCATATGGTCTTCAACACAGTGAGGAACCTCACACCATATAGTAAGTCCTAAATGGTCCCGAAAAGGTAAAAAAGTGAATAATTCAATGGAAACAAACCACATCCAATAACCCAAAAAATCAAGAAACTAAAATTTTATAAGAAGACAAGGACAAGCCAATGACCAACATATTCCTGACTTGGGACAGGCGCAAAAATTGCGGTGGGGTTAAACTCGTTTTCTTGGATCCAAACCCTCCCCCTATGTGTGGTGAATGGCTAAAAATAAATATCCGTTTTAAAATATATTATCTGTATTTGACCTGTTATTTATATTTTAAGTTTAACTGGTGAAAATAATGCGGCTATTTTAATATATAATGTTATTAGAAATGCATAGTTTCGATGATTAAGCATCGAATTGGAAAGCAAACAATTTAAGACTATTTCGAAACGAACAAATATCTGTTGTCCAACATTCAGTGTTTATCTATCATTAATCATTATATTAAGTATTATTTATTTATTATCATATTAAGTTGAAAAAGATCGGAAAACGGTAACAAACTACAACTTATGAAAATTTCAATCTCAGGCTACAATCTTCAAAATAAGGGAAATTACATGTAGCAAAATCACAAATGGAAGACAACAGTCAATCGTAAACAACGAAAG
>MJUU01054489.1:37474-49274 GCA_002080025.1 Modiolus philippinarum | reverse complement strand
AACAGGTGAGTCAACCTATATATAGACTTTATGGGAGACCCAAATTTTTCTCCTGTTGTTCTTTCAAATGTCTTCAAGTCATCAAGCAGAAAAAGAGAGGTTTTAGTATACAAGTTACTACGTTGGCAAGTGAGGGATTGCGTGATTGCTGTGTCTCCTCATACTAACAACAAATCAAATACCATAACACCACATACTGAATCACCTACATGTACAAGTAAATCTACTCGGCTTTAAGCAACTGTAACTAAATGTGATAACATTATTCAAATAGATACACTTATAACAGCATCATCAACCAGTGAAGAGCAACCTCTGTATACGGACACAACAACTGAACAATATATGTCATGACTTTACTAGCCAACCACCACTATTGATCATTTCGAGTTTGATTTTTCACATATTCCCCGCCTTTGACGACCGAATTAGAAAATATAGTAAAACGAAACACATCTAAAACTTCTTTTGGTACATTTTTGTAACTTAACTTGTGATTTGAAACATCCACAGACGTCTTCTCACATACATATACATGTTTCCATAACTTCAAATAACAACTTTCCGCATGAGATCAACATTTCCATTCATGCAACAACCCTGCCAACATAACAAAACACAAAGTTTCAACCCGAGCTACAGAGCAAACTAATTGTAGGCCCCATTTTTCAATAACTGAAGCTCTACAGAACTTCACCACAACCGAGGAGTTACTCTCTACAGTTCTTCACCATAACCTAGGAGATACTTATCAGAGAAATGAAAAGAGTCCAAAATTATCTGAAGAGCCGCACACTTGCAATTAACAACTGTGTCTGTGGACAACTTAGCCAATGAGCGCATAGAATCCGCATTGGAACAACTTCTCCACAGACAGGCTCCTAATGACAACACACCAGACAACTTTCCTACGCGACCTCAGAGTGGGTGAAGACCCCCACCCTTACCGTCGACAGGAGTATAAAACTGTTTTAAATTTTGTAACTGGTAATTTTGGAAAATACAAACGTAATAGTAAAATTTAGAATCTTATTAGTGTAATTTTTTTTAAAATTGATGGTCACTATACATAATTTCGGTTATTTGAACAGGCAATAGTACAAAAAATCATTTTAACGTTTATATTGGAAAAGTTAAAAATGAAAGAGAGTATATTTTTCCTGATCTTACATCTTAGTTATTCTAAAAAAATTGATATCAATAATCAATGCTTTATAATATAATCTCCTTTCTTAAAATTAGAGAAAAAAACAGTTTGTTATTTGATCCTGCAATATCAAATGCATATACAGATAAAATATGAATACAAAAGGCCTTAAGACAAAAACTTTATGCTAGGACACTAATTCACTACAAATCAATTATTGACATTGATGTTCAAGGTCAAGGTCACGTTCGCCTAATTCTTTAACGCGACACCCCGCTGACCCAATGCATGTGCACATCAAACATTAATACAAAGATCCTTAAGGCAGAAAAATTATGCCCAGGACGAGGTTATATTGGAAGAACATGGAGAAAAGGATGAAGAATAAGGGGTAATTCCATTTGTGTCCCTTCAGTCAAGGGGACACATTATAAAGGTCAATTGGTATCAATAAAATGCCACAAATAGTACGTGGATCTATTTTTTTTATATTGTTCGTCACTTTCCTATGCGATTTTTTGTCGACAAACTACGGTGCAATAGTATTGATATATCATAATAAACATTCTTGAGATTGTTTTAGATCAAATCAAAATTTCAACACAAAAACCGAAAGAAAGCTTATAAAGAAAAAAATGTCCGATAGAATATAAATCAAAAAACAAAATCAGCTTAGGAGAAAGAAATATTTGCATGAGGGAAATTCTCCTCAGTTTTGATTTTTTTCGAAATTTTACATGGTAAATTTTCTTTGAAAAAATCGAGTTTCGGACCAGCACGCATGTACTGGACAACTTTTCTGGTAAATTTAGTCCATCAACAGTAATTTTGACTCGATCTGCTGAAAATTTCGATTCTGCAGATAGTCATTGATAGCTTTTATCCGTCGTTAGCGGGTTAAATTTTGAAAATAATAAAAACTGATAGCAATAAAAAGAGGTGTAAACAAGTAGTTATAATGCGTAATACAGCATCAAATGAAATCAGACTCCGGTCCATCGCCAAAGCTTTTGATAACAAGCTTAATGAAAATGGGTTACTCGAGGGACTAACGTTCTACAAAAAGAATCATCTAAAAGAACTAAATTAAAAAATTATTTATCTTCAACATGTTTAAATACAAGAGGGCAATACAACACTGAAGATTTCATGACAGGAAAGACAAACAAGCTAGATAATTTATATCTTCATGTAATACAAATTTGAGTTATCTTTCTTTCTACACCTCAGCAGAAAAATATCTATTTGTTAATGAATCATCAAACACCAATAATTACAAACAATTGCAAAGACAGGTCAAACCGCTGGAGAACGCCACAACAAAAACACAAGTGAAAGACAAAAGACAAACATAAAAAACGACAGGATCTTTAATGTGGACAATCGGACTGGGCAATCTTTAGGGTTAAAATCAGTTTTTAAGCATCCAATTCTGCCAGTTCCTGATAATGGGGGTAATAACAAATTTACGGAACAGACTGGTCAAGAGCCGAAGTCCACGAAATTAAAAGACAAATTACCCTAAATTGGAATTTCTTTTTGCTTGTGTCTAATTTTCGCTATGTTCGCGATAGGCAACCATACGCGAATTTTAGCCTCCGCGTCAATTTCACTGGCCAGTCAGATGTATTAGATTTAGTACAAGAACGCGAATTATAAACTTAGCGAATATTTTACTGGCCTGTTTTACACCAAATCCGCGAACAAAAGCCGACGCAAAAATGTGGAAACCATCGGCAAACCTGTAGACCGCAATGGTCCTGACTTGGTATAGGCATTTCAAAAGAAATGGTGGATTAAACCGGTTTTGTAGTTATCCAAACCTCCTCTTCCATTGCAGCAGTGTCCGGAATCAACTCAACAGCAACCGCTTTTGACAGGTCGTAAGTCGGTGAAATGTTTTTCCTAGTACTAAGTAAAAATAATGTTGTGAAAGATCTTTTGGGTGACTGAATGGTAAATGTCATTTTTATAAAAATCCGTGGTACATGTTACTCCTCTAACCCTTAAACAAGACCAAGGTGAGAGTTTGAAAAACATTCATTTTTTTTTGTACATACATGTCACAACGGAAAATCTGAAATACAAACATTATCGACAAAGACAAACTAAAATGTCAGTATCACCCAAGTTATAACTGGTCACTGTGAAGACGTCACGTAAAAGTTACTATGCTTTAGTGCTACTTGTCATACATTGCACATTGCTTCAATGACATATTTTAGCTGAGATCGATTTTGCTCAACTTTTTTTGTCAAGAATACCGCTTGATTGCACGCTAGGGGCCTTCTTGATCTCGCTTGAGGGGTGAATATTGCTCACCACTGGTTGAAGACCCTCAGACGACATCAAGATGTAGACAGGAATAAAAGCCCTGTCCTTGATAAACTGGAGTTTTCTATGTATCGTGTGCGTTTTTGTCACATGTACATTCACTTCATATCCATTCATTTTTCCTTATTGTACGCGTCATTTGTTGAATTTGCATATTTATTATTGCAGTACACAAAATATTGTCGATGCTTAAATACAGAATTTATCGTATTATAATTTATCATCGAGTTCTATTAAAAAATCAATTTGTAACTATCATGTTAGGTCTACTTGCCAAGATAAAGTACGTATCAAAAACAAAATGTATCATTTCAACATCTACTAAACAAGAAAAAGAGGGATGAATAAGTTCTTGTCGATAAACTACCGGTTAGCTAAAGGAGACTTATCTAAACACTACGGATGAAAATCAACCCTACACCCTAATACTCCCTTAAGGGTTTGAAATAGAATGATCAAGATAATCAGTAGTAATAAAAGGCCATGCAGTATGTATAAAACGATTGGTCCTTGGAACTCATAATTTTCAACCGATATCTCCCAAAAGGTGATGTCCAAGTTCTTGCAGGAATCATTTTTTTGTTTGCGACTCGCGCTATATTTCAACATCAAATCTTCATACCTACAAGTATATAATAATTTATGAAATCTGCATCATCGTTGTAAATGTTTCGATCTGACATAAAGGCACGAGTGTGATCGTACTCGGCAAGTTACAAACACTACTAAGAACTAGCTAAACGAACGTCGCCGACAAGAAAAGGCCAGTTTTTTTACCACAATAAGTAATGTTAGCTAGACCAAGAAGAGAGCAATAGAATCAGTGTTTCAATTCTTGTGGATCAATGATTATCCAGAAACTACACCGAAGCAAAAGAAAGAAGAGGAAATTCTCAAATAAAAAATATATAAAACAGCATTACAGAATGACAACAACTGAGACATCATGACAAAGAGGAAAAAAGTAACAATCAAAATAAACTAGAGGACGACATGCCCCGCGCAAGGTTGAATCAAATTGGGATTTTCTAGTAATATTTGTGTCTGTAAGACACATATGATGCCCCCGCTAAAGACATGTTATTCTATGTTGCACAGATTAACTACCGGTATGTAGCCTCTATTACTAAATCACCAAAAAATTAAAAGTTGAGCAATGTATATTTTTGAAAAAAAATGAACCGAAATCAAAATACATACCACATGTACATCTTCAATATAGGTACAAATTAACTGCAAAATTAAAGCTTCCTAGCCTCAAAACTCTAGAAGGAGTTGTTCGGACAATCTTTGTAACCTGTATTAATAATTCATCCAATAAATGACTAAGTTTAACAATGTGTATTTTTTTTTTGAAAAAATGCATCAAAATCAAAATCCTTCCCACATGCACATCTTCAATATAGGTACAAATGAAATGCAAAATAAAAACTTCCTACCGTCAAAACTGTAGGAGGAGTTGCGTGGACAAACTATGTACCCTCTATTACAAAATCACCCCAAAAATTACTAAGTTCAACAATGTATATTCTTGACAAAAATGCACCAAAATAAAAATCCTTACCACTTGCACATCTTCAATATAGGTACGAAAAATCTGCAAAATAAAAACTTCCTAGCATCAAAACTGTAGGAGGAGTTGCACGGACAAACTATGTACCCTCTCTCACAAATACACTAAAAAATGACTAAGTTCAGCAATGTATTTTTTTGACAAAAATTAACCAAAATAAAAATCCTAACCACATGCACATCTTCAATATAGGTACAAATGATCTGCAAAATAAAAACTTCCTAGCATTAAAACTGTAGGAGGAGTTGCGCGGACAAACTATGTACCCTCTATGAAAAATCACCAAAAATGACTAAGTTCAACAATGTATATTTTTGCCAAAATGCACCAAAATCAAAATCCTTATTACATGCACATCTTCAATATATGTACAAATGATCTGCAAAATAAAAGCTTTCTAGCATAAAAACTGTAGGAGTTGCGCGGACAAACCATGTACCCCCTCGGACAGACGGACGGACGGACGAGGGTAAAACAATATGCCCCCGACTTATCGTCGCGGGGCAAAAATTAACGGGAACGCCACAAAACTAAAGTACTAGCACTTGTGTTGTGAGAACCCACATAAACCTGAGGTCTCATCTGATGTTCAGGAAGGGTAAGCATGAACTGCTCCACACTTGGATCCCATGAGGTCTACATAACCTACATGTATGAGCCGAGGATTGTGAATGGTAATAATATTGTCAAGATATTTACTATTGTCATTGAAAATATAACTATGTTTATCCATTTTTCAGACGTTTGGGTCAAATTAAAGATGAAAGCATTGTATTATTTGATGAATAATTTTTGCTATAAATATAAACTTAAAACAGTATTATATCGTAATTTCTATTATGTTATCTTTTAATGTCAAGTAATTGATTGATTTGATATGTAAATATTTCTTTTCTCAAAAAGTAAAGAATGAGATAACGTCATATTTTAGAGATTAAACACCGTATCACTGGAATTAATTTTAGTGTAATAAAGACCAATTAGTAAAATCAGACTGACTTCAAATGATACATTTGTCTGTTATCTGGTCCAGTTCATACTTTAACATATTTCTTACACATGTAACATTGTGTTTAATAATTTCAATTTCTGATGAAATGAATTACAGCCAATGTAGTGTCTGGATTTGAGCCATCATGACAAGCTACAATGAACATCAGCCTCAAACGGATGTATCGAAAAATAACCTCTCGAGTTTCATGACGTTGACCTATGCAGTTGTATGCACCAATCATATTCACACAGAATCCTAAGATATATTATAAATAAATAGCTGAATCGTGAGGGTATGATACGCTCGTTGTTACTTTGAAACAAAGTGACCAAATGCGATTTGGAACTAACACTCTATTTAATAAAAATTAACTATAGAAGTGAGTCTTATTTCTACTTCTATGTGTCCTTTTTGGTAGGATATTCAGAATAAGCACAAAGGATGCACACAGGATTAAAAACTTTGTCAAGATTGAGGCAATGCTAGCACGATAACACAACTATTATCCCATATTTGTCTTTGAAAACAATGACCAGTTCAAAATACATATGTATTATACCTTCTGTATCTTTTAGTTTTTATCTATTTCATCCAGTTCCAGATATCATGAACGTGGCCGTGGAACCCCTTTGTTCAAATAGTTAAATGTGTATGTGTGTTTTTATTTTTGTTTTCTGTGTCGTACTCGTGCGATTTCTGTGTTTCCAACGCTGCTTTTGTCCTTGGATTATTCGCTTTTTAGACGAACAGTTCGGTTTTCATTTTCTTAAATAGACAATTGCTTGTACCTATTAGTTACAAAATCTACCTGAGCGAATTACGGAAGACCAAACATCTGCTAGATCTTCAGATCTTCAAAATTATCTCGGGAATGAATATGAAACTCTGTAATATTTCGTTGCAATAAAAAATGAAGATTTAGTACTTTCATTGTAAAATATTGTCATTTGGACGAAACTATACTGAAGTCGACTGGTGATTCATGGTAGAGCAATAGCTTTACGTATTCCGTTTTCGCTGGTATATCATCTAGCTACATAGAATCGCGGAGTCAAGAGGGAAATACAATGTCACCATCAGGTCGATATTATTCTGCGAAGATAGTAGGACCAATTGCATGGCCAAATGTTTTGTTCCGTCTGAATCTCTGCCATTTTATTTTGAGATCAACATTTGGTTTTATTAAAAAACCATATGAATAGCAATATAATTCAACAAAATTTGTGTTTGCATCACTTTGGTACTATTTGCATCACTTTGGTACTATTTGCATCGCTCTCTATAATCTTTAATGGACAAAGTTTACTGCTAAATAGGTTTGTCAGTTCAAACAGTACTTCAGCATATTTTGCTATGCAATGTTGAGTTGTATATACACGATACAACAAAAACCGATAACCCCACCTTAAAATCTAATATGTTTGTTTAATTATGATGTGTACATGATTTCAGTATTTCAGAACAACTGTTGTGGTCAAATTCGAAGCACATTGGACAGAGGTCATACCGTAATGCTCAAATTATAGTATCTAGGTTGTTTCTTTTGTAGTTTATAGCCAAAATCATGATAATGAAATTCTTCAACTGTAGCCAGCACTGAACAGGGTGTGGGGTTTTCTCACTGTTCATTGAAGATTTTATGGTGGCTTTGAGTTGTTATTACTCCCCTTTGGGTCGTTGTCTCTTTGACACATTCCCCGTTTCCCTTCTTTTTTCTATTATATAATTCGTCTCTTTTTATTCGATTCTTATGCTACTGATGAGGGCTTACTTCTTTAAACACTGGCATAGCAAAACAACATTTACCATTGAATACGTTTCAAGGAATAGAGTACGAATGGAAACGATCAAAATTTAAAACTTATTAAAGGTTTTCGGTTGACTACTCTTCTGCTAGATTTTTTTACGTTGTATTTTTTCTGATATTGTATTTTTTTAACACGTCATCAACATTCTGTTTACACTTTCTGTGTGTTCCTTATCAACATTCTGTTTACACTTTCTGTGTGTTCCTTAACTATTTAGATCAAAGTAAATTACAAAATAACGAAGTTACTGTAAATTTACTTTCTGCATATGGCCATTTGTCAACTTATCTCTCATCAGTACAGATGAAATCAAAATATTGGAAATCTATTTATCAGAAGGGGTACAAAAGCTGATAGGTAACGATGTGTGTTTAGTCTGTCATTTGGAAACCTATGTTTCTAACCACCTTACTAAAGCCCTGTTTCTGTAAGGTCATAACTATCTTACTTTCTTGGGGTTTCAATGTAAAAAATTGAGTGCCGGTCATTACTGCTTTCGAAGGCTCCCAAATACATTTTATGTAAAAAATAGTTCCATCAATTAAAAAAAATTGTTTTCGAATAGCTTTACTGTACGCTGCCGAATTAATAATCCATATTTGTTACAACAGCAACATGTGTAAAGAGTAGTATATACACATAGCGTCAAACATTTTTAATCTATTTCAAAATTGATAAAGACAAGGATTAAAAAATGGGATTTCTTCAATGCTAATTTACATGAATATGGTATTGTTGCTAAAAGGGAAAAAAAGAATACAGAAATAAATATAGCATAATGAAAGTGTGTTTCTGATTCGAAAGATTTGGCGACAATAATTAACAGACCAGTCGACTTGTCGGCGAGTCTATTATTAGACACAATATTTGAAGTATCAGAAACAGAATGTCTATTATTCTTTTTATCGGCCATTTACTAGATCATTCGATAGAGCAAATTTTGAATAATGAAAATCAATTTTTATACCCCGCCACACGTAGTGGCGTGGTATTATGTGATACCCTCAGTCGTGTGTCCGTCCGTCCGTCTGTCCGTCCCCCGAAGGTTTCCGACTGATAACTTTTGAACGGAATAACATACAGTCTTCAAACTTGGTATGTAGTTTGTTCACCACAAAACTCAGGTCGAGTTCGAATATGGGTTCAGAAGTCCAAGGAGTTCTAGAGTTATGCCCCTTGATACTTCGAAATTTTTTTGAATCGTGGCGGGGTAATCATGTAATCCACCATTACTATTTTTATTTTTTTTTAATCGGGAAATTTTGACTATTTATTTGTAAAAGAATTTTCTGGTTTTCTTGGATGCATATTTCTTTGTTTACATTGATGCAAAATCATAACATTCATGAAATATTCATGTATAAACAGAAAAATTTGAGATTATTAGAGGAAGTATACGCTTTTTTGAGTTTTCATCGATTTTTGTTGCTTTTAATTACATTTTCAAACAAAACTCCTACAAACAACAACGACCAAATGGCAACCATAGCTTATTTGCAACATACTCCATAAGTTTTCAGACATACATACGAGGCCCGTCATAGGTTTCTTGATTACCTGATTATCAGGTCATTTTTTTATGATTATTTGATTACAAGGGCATTTATTTAATGATTATTTGATTATTAGCTTGCATTTTCATATATTTTTTTATTACTAAGCCAAAAATTTATTGATTACCAAGGTAAAAAAATAATGATTATATGATTAACAAGGCAAAAACTTAATGATAATTTGATTCCTAGGACCCCCCATGAGGACCCTCACATACCTTTCAATTTTCGACAGGGAGGGGAAGTTTACAGCTAGCTCTAATTATGAATAGAGCGAGCGATACCCACATTATAGATTTATTACACTTCCCATATATTTTAACATTTACAAAATTTTCAATACCGAAAATATCACAGTTGTGTCAAATAAAAGGAATTGCAGGACCTCTGTATTTTTTTTTTTTTTTTTTTTTTTTTTTTTTTTTTTTTTTTTTTTTTTTTTTTGCTTTGCTTTTAAGGGTCTGGGGACAAATAATATACTTGGATCAGTAACATCCCTTTTGGTACCCTGACCTATTTTAGATAATTACTTTTAGGTTGATGGTAACTACTGAACACAAATTGTGCGTTTAGAGATTTAAGGGCGAGAAAAGATGTAATTGAAGGTTTCAGATGAGCTTTTTTTGCACGTCTGACGATACATATACATGTAGTATCGAGGGTTCGATTCTACGGTCGATAATCCACCAAAAGTGTTTCCGACTGACGTGAAAAGAATATTTCGTTTTCGTTGTCGTTTAAAATGGAGAATATGTAAAAAAAATTCCTCCACTCATCTAATAAAACCATATTTTCTCTTATTTTGGATGCATGGCAAGTAAATTTTATGTTTTGCGAGGGTTTTCATGTACCGTATAAGTCACTTATATACATACTTAGTAACATTCTTATGTAATGCCGATAGTCCATTAGTTATATATTAGCTTGTACAAAACACTTCAAATATATCTATATTTCTGTGGTCAAGCATTGCTTTGGCTTCCGGTGACCCGATATTTTACCAGCCATCCAATGTAGAACAAACAATGTTATTACATAGCATTTTCAGGATTCGCTAAAGTTGGTATTTTATGATATACTCAGTCAGGAGTACTGTACAAAAATTTAGATTTTCTTCGCAAAGAGAATTTAATCAAAGTTCAGCCCGTTACCTGAATCGATTTGCAGGGCTCTGTAAACAGGACTTGGGTGCGTCCCCGAGTAGTAAACATGGAATTCCTCTTTTATGTGGGGTAGTTGGAACATAATATGAAAGGTGATCCATCGAGCAAATATAGAAAACTGTATGAAGAAACACCACGCTGATGCATATTGCTCAACGCAGACCCTCTGGCGTGGTATCGTATTGAAGGCTAAATTCCCTGCCCTGCCCATTTCTCCCCTTTGTCCTGCTTGTCATTTCCACAACTATTTTCTTTAAATCTGTTTAAATGTTTTAGTTGACGAGTTGTTCTGGTTGTGATATCTTAGACTCGAACGAACCACGTGTCTACGTATGGTCAGGAATCTGATGCCCTCGAATTTTCCTGACAAATCTTAAATACTAAATTCTTCGAAGTCAATGCAGTTAGCATTTATTAAAATGTTGGCATGTAAAACCTATTGGACAATATTTTCAATCGGTACGATATGTTTTTATTTGACAAAGAAATCGACAAATATCCTCTACATTTTCAGAACTGCACGCGAAGCAATGTTTTAGATTAAAAACATTAGATGGTCTTACTACTTTAAGCTATGGGCTGAAATAACCCTTATACATCGTCAACTTTTTCAAGTCCGCTTACTCCCCATCTTAAAAATAAAACATGCAAAAGTGAATACAATCTGCACGCATAGGTGGAACATGCTCCCATTTACGACTAACCTGACGAAATTAAAAAAAAATCTCTGTAAATTGCTTCAAAATATTGACTGTTAGTTGCCATTTATAACAGTTAGGCATAAAATGATAGCCCTTTGTATAAGCTAATGCAGTCAACTTTGCACAGAATAAGTGACATTTTTTTTTGCCAAATATCTTCTAAACAACCATACATCTTACCCTTTCCCCTATAAAATATTGAATATTTTCTTGAAACTATGCAAGTTCAATCGTCTATAGAACGGAACCCCATGTGCATCTCATTTCCATAATCTGACAATTGTTATACGTGATTAAGATAACCAAACTATCACTTTCAAATAAACCACCATAACAGATCTTTGAATACTTTCGTTTTCGCCTTAGTTTGGTTTTCTTTTGCCTAATCTTATCTGTAAGAAGTTTAAATTTATTTAAAAGGATATAAAATGAAAGCATACAATGCCTTGTTTACAACTTGTACAACTTATAGCAATTTTTAAAGTGAAAGTCCGCAAAATTATGGAAAAGTGAATATTAATTCCTTA